>JAANSK020246166.1:0-13747 GCA_011763485.2 Isoetes engelmannii
GGGCGTCGCTTGCGACGTGTCTGCAACGCCGCGTTGCTGGTCGCGACGTCTGGGCGACGCGGCGTTGCGATTTGCAACGCGACGTCGCACAGACGTGGCGACTGGACATCGCGGGATACCCGATTTTCTTGTAGTGAAGGGTTTACCTTCTTTAATCAATCCCTAATCATCCATGGACCCCTTAGTTCACTTGTCACCTTGTACTCTAAGGCGGAGGCGGACATGGCCTCGCTCAGTTGTCAGGTGCGACATGTGACTAGGGATTTGGTATATTTTGCTTCCGGGTTATCTTGGGCCATATGATGTGGTTCCTGCAGGTCTACGCGGGAGCGAATTCGTACTGGGTTTTCCAGTGGCAGTAGGCCATTCAATGTGCAAGTTCGGGTTCTCCAGGAGGCAGTATGTTGTCCTCCCGCCGTAGGAGACTTGGATTCCCTCTCAGGGCACCTCCCAATACCTTTGTCTTTGATGTATGATGTGCTTGAAGGCATTAAGCATTTGTTTAAAGGTCCTGCTATTGGCTATCATCAAGTACAACTCATCTACACTCAGCAATGCTCATGCACAAAATATTCTTACCTTTGAAATAGTTGCGCACTTGCTGGCATAGCCATTGGCCTAGAAGCCTTGTTGTTGGCTACCATCAAGTGGAAATGTCTGCACATGAATGCTTATACATAAGATCCACATAAATCGAAGAAGATTCTTCTAAAGATAATCCATGACATTCACATAGTGATCATAGACCTTGATATGAGTGTCATCCTCCACTTCTACCTTTCTAGATTTCCCTCGGAATGAAGCAAATGTCAATGCTAAATTTTCACTTCGCCCTACAACCACACTCACATGGCATGTAAAATGGGTTATGCAGGTTAATGCCAATTCCTATGCAAAGCCACCTCTTGAATTGGCAAGAATACATAGGAAAGATTGTGTTGAATAGCCATTCACAATAGGAAAGAAATTCTATTCAGTTTTGGAATCTCGCATAATCAGGGTAAAGCATGTTAAGGTGGTCCACTTTTGGAACTTACCTGAAATACCCACTGGGCACTCACATATGGCGATATAATTGCTTCATGCTCATGATAATGGCTGATATGAAAAGTGCTCTAAGGCATCGTCCTTCTATTACTCTCAATCATGAAGTAAAAATATTGACTATTAGCTTTGATTTAGGGACACTTAATATCGTTTAGGTACTTCAGAAAAAGTACTAAAAAAAACTACCTAAAAGGTACTTTTTTTGGGTCACAAATTGATACTAATATAGCTCCTTCTTATAGTCAATAATCCTTCAACAAGTCCAAAAAAAAACCCTGTAACTATTGTCAATGCCGGACTGTTGACAATGATAACTAAGAGAACCTTAGTTAAGAAACATAAGCTACCTAAAACATCATTAATATAAAAAAGATGGAAAATTAAGTCACTAAAAATTAAACAAGCTAACCTCCTTTGCACTCTAGCTTGGCACCATTGTGGTACTTCCTCCTTTGGCTCATGCTCACATCTCCACTTGATATAACAGGACTTGCTCCGTGCAAAATGAAGAGAGAATGAAATGCTCAATCAATTTTTTTTAACTTAAAATCTCCTTTGCTCTCTGCTGCAGATTTGTGGGCATTTGTGCATTTTTTTTATAAGCAAATTTCCTACCATATTCTGCAAATACAGTGAAAATATCTTCATCAGCAATCCCAGCATGCATGAAGACATCTAGGTGTCCATAGATGGATTGGAATGAAAGGAATGAGAAAATAATACCTCCACTTCTAATATGGAGATTCTTCATCTTCATTCTCTGCACCAGTCGTCTCCTTCATAACAGGTCCTAGGGCTGCCCTACAGCAGCCACAAATCCTTCAAATCTTCTAAGCCATCTCTGGCTCTGATACCATGATAATTTAGGAAATGAAGGAGATGAATTGAAGTAATCTAGCTAGAAATGCCCCAGCCGTAGTCTCCTCAGACTAACCCCTCACAGTGATTGTAGCTCCCGACGAAGAACGGAACAGTTGATATTGAATTGAGATGGAGAGGTTACAAGGGAGAGTGATGTTAGAATTGACGGACTTGTGGAGTTAGAAGACCTATGAAGATTTTCAAGAATAAAGGGAATCAGGTGGATCGAATAATTATGCAAGATTTATCTGATTGCAAGATTATCTGATTGCAAGATTATCTGATTGCAAGATTATAATATTGCAACATTTATCTGATTTGACTGTCAGATTATTATACTACATCTGACAATTTACCTTGATATAAGAACTGATTCTAATAGTTGGAAAGTATTAAAGTTCTAATATTGAATAGAATTCGTAAGCCCATGGGCGTTACATATATCATGTAAAAAACGAAAGTATAAGCCTATGAGCAACGAGGGTATGGTATCTCCTTGGCCAAAAAGTGATGCTGCGAGAGGGGAACGTACAAGGCACCTACTTTAGCCACACTATGCTTTTGTATCCTCATTCACAACCCGAGATGTATTTGTCGGATTTGCATCCCTAAATAATTCATCCTTCGAAATTGAATATTTTACAATTTTGTTGCTAAATGGCAATTTGATAACACATGACACATTATACATTTTCCCTTTCCATTTGTTAAACATTACTAAAACTTACTTAAGTTTGCAAACTCTTAAGTTCCATTTCAAAAACATGTTATGATGACATTGGGTTCAATCACATGGTAGTTCTGTTTTCATGAGCAGTAGACACGATACAATGTTTTCTGCACTCCATATAGATAGATCACTTCGAAGCCGAGATAGAACAGAAGGCTACTAATCTTGACACTAATGCAAGGCTATTTAGTGCAAGTTCAAAATACAGGGGAGTCAGAAAAGAGAAATGTTCAAGGCCGCCATGATAAATTTCTTGTAGACATAAGTGATACTTAGAGAACATATCAATGCCCCTAAAACCTAACATAAATCTGCATCCAAATCGTTTTTCTCTAGCGTAGGCATTGTGTGAATTATTCAAAAGCTTCATGCCTAGTCATTTTTGTTTCTACATTATGCAACATGGCAGCAAAGTGCACATCGTTTATAATAAAGATTTGTGACATTTTTGTCAACCCCCATTGAAGGTTGATAAGGAATGTTGACCCCTCTAACACGTAAATTTTTATAAATATCTGGTTGTTGCTACCAACTTGCTTAGTATTGAATACCTTGTAAACCATAACTAACTATTGCCTCCAGGAGCTTTAAAAAGTCGACACTTAAATCAAGGAATATTAAGTACATGTGATAAATTTTAACCATTGATTTTACACTGCCACCATTACAAAACAACCTTAATATGATAGTTGTCACCAGTGACATAATGATGGCAATCAATGCAACAAATATACGCCCTCATTCATAATGCAACCTTTTCTAAAAACATCTCTATGCTTCCACTTTATATTATAACATAATGAAAGAAATATGCTCATTGATCCATTGTATAAAGTAGTGGTGATGCTTCTCCTAGAATAATAGATGCCAACTACTCTTTTCTTCACGGTAATATCGGATATGGTCATGCTTAAACCAAACTCAAATCACATAGATTTGATGTTTGTGCTAGCACACCTCATGCACAATGCTTCGGACTTGTGTATGATAGCAATTTAGATCTATGCTTTAGTATTTGGAGTGTGAACTCGTCTCAAGACAAAATCAAGATTCTTGTGCTTGTATACATACTAGTTATGGTAGAGTTCACAAGTCAAAATCCTATTTTCAAGATTCTCGTGCTTGTACACACTAGCTATTCAAAAAGAACAATAGGAAAAAGACAAACATATCTTGCTAGGGAGATTTATCGATCTCTCTTTATTATTGGACGCTGCCTAGTGGCGTGACGTTAAAAATCTCTACCTATCTATTTTTATGCTTTGGAGGTTGAAGTCCTTGTCTTACTTTGATGTATACGTGTTTGTTGTTATGGTTGGGAGGCAAGAGAATAGTGTCTAGCTTTTAGGTACATTTTGTAATAAATTATTTTAATTGTAGCTTATTCAACGAGTGGACACAAACAAAGTACATGGACCATGAAATAAAGGATTTTTAATCCTTACATTGGAAGGTTATAGAGCTGCAGTTTCTACAACTCTTAGGATTGTTTGAATTCTTTGACAATTGCAGAATCACCAAATCCTTTCAGGTGCCAGTCCTCTGGATGACTATCTGCTCTCAAGTCAAATGAGGGGCATATTAGGGTAATGGTAATGGAAGTTTTGTAGAGGCTATGTGGTTTAACTTGTAACAAATTGTCCTTTGTGAGAAATATATACATATATACAAAATCACCACTGTCACTGTAACTAAGAGAACCTTAGTTAAGAAACATAAGCTAGCTAAAACATCATTAATATAAAAAAGATGGCAAATTAATTCACTGCAAATTAAACAAGCTGGAACCTCCTCTACACTGTAGCTTGGCACCATTGTGGTACTTCCTCCTTTGGCTCATGCTCACATCTCCACTTGATATAACAGGACTTGCTCTATGCAAAATGAAGAGAGAATGAAATGCTCAATCAATCTATTTACCGCAAAATCTCCTTTGCTCTCTGCTACAGATTTGTGGGCATTTGTGCGCTTCTTCATGAGCAAATTACCTACCATATTCTGCAGATACAGTGGAAATTTTGCCATCGGCAATCCCAGCATGCATGCAGACATCTGGGTCTCCATAAATGGATTGGAATGGAAGGAATGAGAAAAATAATACCTCCACTTCTAATATGGAGATTCTTCATCTTCATCTTTTGCACCAGTCGTCTCCTTTATAACAGGTCCTAGGGCTGCTGTATCTTCTAAGCCATCTCTGGCTCTGATACCATGATAATTTAGGAAATGAAGGAGATGAATTGGAGTAATCTAGCTAGAAATGCCCCAGCCGTAGTCTCTCCAGACTAACCCCTCACAGTGATTGTAACTCTGGACGGAGAACAGAATAGTTGATATTGAATTGAGATGGAGTGGTTACAAGGGAGAGTGACGTTAGAATTGACGGACTTTTGGAGTTAGAAAACCTGTGAAGATTGTCAAGAATAAAGAGAACCATGTGGATTGAATAATATTGCAAGAGATTTATCTGATTTGACTGTCAGATTATTATACTACATCTGACAGTTTATCTTGATATAAAAACTGATCCTAATAGTTGAAAAGTATTAAAGCTCGAGTATTGAATAGAATCCATAAGCCCCAGGGGCGTTACATATATCGTGTAAAAAAAGCAAAAGTATAATCTTATGAGGGTATGGTATCACCTTCACCAAAAAGTGATGTTGTCTGATAAGATTCACGTGGCGAGAGGGCCCGTACGAGGCACCTACTTTAGCCACACCATGCTGTTGTATCCTCATTCACAACCCGAGATGTATTTGTCATATTTGCAGTCCCTAAAAAATTCATCCTGTTCGAAATTGAATATTTTATAATATTGTTACTAAATGGCAATTTGACAACACATGACACATTATACATTTTAAAGCCCTTTCCATTTGTTACACATTACTAAAACTTAAGTTTGCAACCATTTAAGTTCCATTTCAAAACATGTTATGATGACATTGGGTTCAATGACATAGTAGTTCTGTTTTCATCAACAGTAGACACGATACAATGTTTCCTGCACTCTGGATAGATATATCACTTTGAAGCCGAGATAAAACAGAAGGCTACTAATCTTGACACTAACGCAAGGGTATTTTGTGCAAGTTCAAAATACAGGCAAGTCAGGAAAGAGAAATGTTCGCGGCGGGATAAATTTCTTGTAGACATAAGTGATACTTGAGAACATATCAATGCCCCTAAAACCTAACAAAAATCTCCATCCAAATCGTTTTTTTCTAACTTAAGCATTGTGTGAATTATTCAAAAGCTTCATGCCTAGTCATTTTTGTTTCTACATTATGCAACATGGCGGCAAAGTGCACAACAAGGAAACTGGGGAGCGCATTCAGCTCCGGAAGAGAAAATGGCGGGCTTGATTCCGCTCTGCAAGTAATCCAACAGGTAATCCAAAGAAGATTTTTTTCGCTCCCCAGTTTCCTTGTTGTGGTGGCCTAGAATTGGGTCGCGATTCCAGGACCCGCTCCTGGCTCTGCCGGTTGCGGGACCCCTGGAATCTGCTCCCCAGATTCCATGCCACACAACATCGGACAATTATAATGAAGCTTTGTGATATTTTTGTCAACCCCCATTGAAGTTCGATAAGGAATGTTGTCCCCTCTAACACGTAAATTTTTATAAATATCTGGTTGTTGCTACCAACTTGCTTATTATTGAACACCTTGTAAACCATAACTAATTATTGCCTCCAGGAGCTTTAAAAAGTCGACACTTAAATCAAAGAAGATTAAATACATGTGATAAAGTTTAACCATTGATTGTACACTGCCACCATTACAACAATCTTCATATGATAGTTGTCGCCAGTGACATAATGATGGCAATTAATGCAACAATTATATGCTCTGATCCATGATGCAACCCCTTTCAAAAAAATCTTAGGCTTCCACTTTATTATGATATAATGAACGAAATATGCTCATTGATCCATCGTATAAAGTAGTGGTGATGCTTCTCCTAGAATAAAGGATGCCAACTATTCTTCTCGGTAAATATCGGATATGGTCATGCTTAAACCAAACTTAAATCACAAAGATTTGATGTTTGTGCTAGCACACCTCATGCACAATGCTTCGCACTTTGTGTATGATAGCAATTTAGATCTATTAGTATTTGCAGTGTGAACTCGTCTCAAGTCAAAATCAAGACTCTTGTGCTTGTACACATACTACCTAAAGTCAAAATCCTATTTTCAAGATGCTTGTCTTGTACACATACTAGCTATAGTAAAGCATAACTATTCAAAAAGAACAATACAAAAAAGACAACCATTTCTTGCTAGGGAGATTTATCGATCTCTCTTGATGCTTGGGAGGTTGAAGTCCTTGTCTTACCTTGATCGATGTATGCGTGTTTGTTGTTATCGTTTGGCGGCAAAAGAATGGTGCCTAGCTTTTAGGTACATTTTGTAATAAATAATTATAATTGTAGAGTGTACACAAACAAAGTGCATGTACCATCAAGGAATAAAGGATTTTTAATTCTTACATTGGAAGGTTATAGGGCTGCAGTTTCTGCAACTCTTAGGATTGTTTAAATTCTTTGACAACTGCAGAATCACCAAATCTTTTCAGGTGCCAGATCCCAACACCAATGGCAACATCCCATAGTACTGCTTCCAGAGCCATGTTGCATTTGTTCCATAAAGAATGGTTGCAATTGTGAGGGTACCATCACAAGTGATTCCTGCACATGCATATGCAGTCCTTTGCCGCCATGCTCTGTTCTTTAATTGATCCAGATAAACAGACGACTCCTCTCCATTCATTGCATAATGCATTGCTAAGCTTGTGCTGAAAAGCACAATCCAGATGTGGCAAAAACCTAGTTTTTGCACAAACAAAAAGCCAAGCTGCAAACGGTATCAGATCACTTATATCTTGGGGCTTATGTGAATGAATTTGCACAATAAAGGTTCACTGATACTTTGACATGTATAAGCACCAGAACCTCATCAAATTGCTTGTTGCCTCCTGATCAGAGCAGTCGCCTAGACATAGTGCCAATATAATCAACAATTGACATGTTGTATTATGACTACTTTGTTTTCCCATAGCCCAAGCTGCTGAGGAACCTGATTGAATCAGTTTCTGGTTGAAACTTTTGCACAAGACCTTACTCTTCTACTACATTTACCAACATCAATATTCTTTCATTGCAACTCACTTGTCAAGATCAATAATCTCATCTTCTAGATCAATGATATCCTGTTGCTCAAGATCAATAACTTCTTCCTTGTCAAGATCAACAACCTCATCTACGTCTATAACCTTCATTCTGCACTGATGATGTTTCCAGGCACCAAATGCATGAAGAACATGATTCTTCCAACAAAAAAGAAGCCAGCCGCCATCCTTTTTTATTGAGAATTCCCTGTGATATGAACTCAGCAGATCCTCTGATGCTGTTAGAATAGTAGATTCCACTTGCTGCAACTGAAAACCAGCATTCTCAGCACGAAAATGCCATTGCTCATATGTTTCTGACCTTTGCCTTCTTTCTCTTCCTTCGTTCGCAATGGCATTGAAAATGCATTTACCAATAGTCCAATGCTCCAACAAGTGTCTTTCTGGACCATCTTGCATACATGAAGCGATGCAATCTAAGAACATCCCATAAAAGGGAATCATATCAAGTATACGTGTCACAAAGAGATGGGAAGTTTCTTGTACATTGCTTACCTCTTTAATAAATAGCTTAGGCTTCATACTGGCCACTCTTCTCAACCACATATTCCGAGGAGACTCTGAAAGCTCACTTTCATCCATAAGTTCATACTGTCCCAGCATGCAATTAACAATAAGAAACTCATTATCCAAGAGAAGAGGTTGTGCTCTTTCCCATTCATCTTCAACCGGATGAACATGCAGGGCCATGTTATACGACGCTGCAAAATTAATCAACCTCGTGGCTATCTCCTGCAAACTTCCTTTGCCAGAATACTGAGAAGGAGAATCAACTAAGGTCATTCGCACTTGCGGAGGACCTCCAGGGCGTTGGGCAAGATTCCTTATCAACAATGGCCACTGAAATCCATATAAGTATTTAGTACCATAGTCCACAATATGCACCTTCTTTTGCCTCAGGCATGAATTGTATATTGTCTGGTTACTGAAGAGATAATGTAATCTGTAAAAGGGAGTCTTAACTCCAATTACTTTCATAGCACCAAACACATCAGCTGCTGAGGGACTTGCATACTTTGTATTCACACTAAACCTCTTTCCAGATATTCGTGCTGTTAAACCTTCTACAAAGAAGAACACTAAACGTTCTGTAGCACTTCCAGTTCTAGAAACGTGTTCTGATAAAGATTTTATCATATCAATACTATTCTTATTTCCAGCATGCACTGCTTTGGCGCAATCTATTAATTGTTCTATAAGCCTAGTTTGCATACCCAATTTATCAAACACCTTAAATGACGAATATTTGTTAGTACTAGAATATGAAGATGAAGGTTCTGAATCAGACCCTGTGTTTCTTCCCGAGTCTGGATCCATCCCTGAATCTTCCTCCATACTTGGTTCAACTAAATCCTGAAGCTCCTGCAAAACAGCCTCAGAAGAAGGCAGTTCAGCCAGACACTGGACATCCATATCCTCATCCATCAACAGAGAAGCCACGTCATCAAAGGTCTGAAGCGCATCAGGATTGTGCATTGAAAACGGCATTCCAGGGTCGAACTCATCAGAACAGATGCCCTGTATAGAAGGAGAATGCAGCCCACCCGTAGAAAACGAGCAATCCGAAGGAGAAGAAACATAGGGCAAAGGATCCTGTACGAGATGCGAAGGGATCCATGATTGGTATGAAGGAGAGGGCTCTTGGGCACTTTCGTAAGAACGAAGAATTGGCCATGGCAGATCCTCCGGCCATTCCTCCATAGCTGGATGGAAAAGAACAATACCTAAAGTGGAGCTATAGTAGGGGGAAAAATTATTAAAAATCAAAAGAATCCTGCCTGGAACAAATTATTCTGTAGCAAAATATGTGTAAGGTCTATACCTTAAGGTCGGTTTACATGTATGAGTTGTAGTCGTGGTGGACCTGTTTTGCCCTGTTAAAAGTTTGTGACAGCTCTTGAAGCTCTTCATGATAGCAAAAAATGAAACCATTTTGCACGATGGTGATGGCCATACCTCCCACATATAAATTGTCCCTTAGGCTGGGCTCAGATGCTACATTCATCGAAGAGGGGCCTTGTTTTACCCTGTGTTAATTGAGAATGTCCGCCATAGGACATTCTCGATTATTAAGGTCTCGAGCAGAATATGTGTAAGGTCTATACCTTAAGGTATATTATTAAGGTCTGGAGCAAAATGTGCATAAGGTTTATACCTTAAGGACGGTTTACATGTATGAGTTGTCGTCATGGTGGACCTGTTTTACCTTGTTAGAAGTTTGTGACAATTCTTGAAGCTCTTCATGATCGCAAAAAATGAAACCATTTTGCACGATGGTGATGGCCATACCACCCACGTATAAATTGTCCCTTAGGCTAGGCTCACATGCGACATTCATCGAAGAGTGGCCCTGTTTTACCTTGTGTTAATTGAGAATGTCTTGTGGCGGTCTGTGAAAAAGGGCGAGGGATTTTACAACACGGTGATGGTGCCATCACTACATGTGAACCTTACGGAACGACAGTTTTTGGGCACTTTGGTAACTTCAATAAAACTTGGAGTTTCTATAGTTTTTTCCAAACAAAACAACATAAATGAACAAATACATAAACAAGGAATTGTCAGTGTTGTCGTATGGAAGGGGAAGGGGCTGACTTTTAGTCATTTACATATTGCAAGTTGCAACCACCTCTAAATGTCCTTTTTGCTATGCAAGTTGACAAAGTGTTCACCCGGCCTGGACCACATCTTCACAACCCTTGATCTTGATCCTTTTTATCAAACATTGTCTTTGCTTGTCACGGTGCCTACAGTTTCTGCCAGCATGGTTGCCCCTGATGTTACACACAAAAGTGTTGTCAATGATGAGTGATCCACACTTCATTTCTTAGAATTTCGTGATCTACAAATGTAATACAATGTTGTTCCTTGTGTCTAGTCTTTTGATGGCCCCCATAAACAGTAACATCATGCATGTGCAAACTTCATTTCTCATAATTTTGTGATCTACAGAAGTATATACAGTTAGTTATCTTCTGTATTCTAGTCTTTTGATGGGCCCCATGAACAATAATATCAACTGAAGCAAACATGGGGTGTTGTATCACTCTGACCACACAATCAGGCCTCTATCACATCTGATATATAGAAGATATATCCGTGATCACCCAATTGACGACAAATCTCATTTGTATCACAATGTAAACTATTATTTAGATGCACACAGAATCAACAACGTAGCCACTTGTAGTTAAATTTACATACTCGAGACAATCATGTACCGTATGCAATTACTTTTAAAGATAGACCAACTGGCACGTAAAAAGGTAAATTTAAAGAATGAACAAGGTGTTGTCGCAAAGAGGGTTGCCCTTAAAGTGTTTATTACCTTATGGTCAACAAGGAAAACGAATATGTACAAGTTGCAAGGATTGGAGAAATGATGTGCAATCGTCTAGCGAAGCATCTAAACATTGATCCATTATTGGTATCAACTGCTGAGTTGCCCACGCTCCATCTCTCATTTCCTACTTTCAACAAGTTGTACATATTCATTTCCTCGTTCAGTTGCAATTGCTTTTACGAGTTATACCATAAGGCTATGCTGAAAGCACGTCAATTTTCTAGGATCAAGTAGTTAATGTTTTAAAATGTAACATTAGAGAGTTTGTATTTCTTAGATCCTGAAATTCAAGAGGCACCAATTATCTGAACATTGTATAATTCAGTTTGCTATTTTTCTTTTTCCTTTATTTTATTTTCTTGGTTCTGCGCCGCAATCTAAATGCGGCGAAGAACGGGAGGTGGACAGCTAACCTTGCACTACTATTGCCAGAGAGACGCCATGGAAGAACTGAGAGGAAGGAAAGGCAACTCTAGCGGTGGTGCAACCACATGTGCTCTCACGATTATGGCGCCTTCCAAATTCGTACCGTAATAATAGGGGGAGGCTATTACCGTCAATTACGACACTATCTTAAATGCTATAATTTCCTACTCTAAAAATTCAAAGGAGCAGTGGCCACATCAAAACAAAAAACAGGGCCATGTCATGTTCGTAATAGCCTCCCTTTTATTATTACGTAGGCCAATGGCCCGGGGGAGGCCATTACATCCTGTATGGGCTTGCTAGGGCCTTACAGGCCGTAATGGCCTTCCTCGGGCCATTATCCCTTCCATTACTTCAACCAGAATGGATCTTACTACTATTAACCCTAACGGAACCTCTTGGATCTTCTTCCCCTGTTGTGAAACCCAAATAGGCTGATGTTTTTACCAGCCAAATCTTAGTCTGCCTAGTTCTTTCTGATATTTGGATCTGCAATTTTTCGCAGCTTAGTTAAAAATTTCCTCATCACCTCCATTGCTCCTCATAATCTGCAAAAAGTATTGTCATGCTCGCAAAACTATTTTGGCAGTTTGATTCAGATCTTGATGCAGAGATTGGCCCAGTAAATGCATATGGCCGACCATGGGTAAAGCAGGGAGTGAAGGTGGAAGTCTTTTATTTTTGCGGAGAGTGTTTGCGACACTATATAAGCTGTGAACAATGATTTTGTGGTTGCAAGGTAGGCCTTGATGGGCTCGATCATTCCGATCCAGCAAGGTCGCCTAAACAGCAGTCGGGCCCTGTAAATCTTTGCTCGGCCCAAATCGGCCTTGTTAAACTCAGTTTCGGCCATGTCTGGCCCTTGAAAATTGCCTTTCATGCACTAGTTACTTTTTTTTTACGTTGTTTCTCTCTCAGCTCCAGCCCCCAGGCTCTGATGTGAGGGACTTAAGATGGGTTGAATAACATCCTATGCAGAGGCGTTATGGCCCAAGAAAAAAATGGTCGAGTGGCCATGTGGCCAGAAAAGGCCTCAGCCGTACTGCCAGAAAAGGCCGAGGCCATACATAGTACGGCCGAGGCATTTCCTGGCCACGAGGCCATTTTTGACTGGCCATAATGTCTCTGCACAAGACGTAATCAGCCTTAACATCTGGGCCGAGTCATTTAGGCTAAGTGTCAAGAAAAAAATTGCATTCTTCAATCCTGAATCTAGTAGATCATTCGATTTCTGGTGCACAAAAAACACAGTGAAAGATAGCAACTCCTTTGCTTTTTAGCAAATTATCAAAGCTATTTTAATTGATTCAAGCCCAAAGCTAGAAAAAATAGCAATTTGCACTAATCAAGCACTAAATCCTCAGTTAACATCTTGGTACTCCTAAGCAGCAACATTGTCTGTGATCGAGATACTGCTCCAGCTCCAGCTGGAGGTGTCGGTTGGGGGGGGGGGCAGCGAGCGGGCTCCGGAATCTGAGGTGGTCGGAGTCACCAGGCGGGTAGTGGACCTTGTACTACTGCTGGGGGAGTTCGTCACCCAGATGGTAGCGATGGCAGGGGTGTTGGTAGGGGTAGGCGTGTCGAGACAGGGGTGGTGATAGTGTTGGAGTCCCAGGTGCTAGTGGGGGTCGCGCATGTGGTCTAGCTGTTGTGGACGTGAATGGGTCTGAGGGTGGTTCCGAGGGTGGTAGGGTGGATGGCCCTCATGAAAGGCTGGAAGCTAGGAGCCATCAGTCTCACTTAGAAGTTGATCTGGTGAGCGGGGGATCAGTGTTAGAGAGTGCCCCATGGGAATAGATGGTATAGTTGGTGGAGGTGGTAGTGTACAGGCGCTAACCGGCCTGGGGGATGGGGGGTCTTGGTGTGGTGCCAAACAGGAAGCCATGGTCCTTCCAGCATCTCGATTTCTGAGTTGGGCAGACAAGGTTGGCTGCATCTCGGTGATTAATCCTTTGGCATTAGATGTTGACCCGGTGGAGAGGGAGATCAGTACGAGCGACTTTCCTATAGAATGAATAGGACAGTAATGGCTCTTTACCAGTTTCATTCTGATATTGTTTATATTCAAGAGCATAAGTGCCATAGGAGTGTCAGTATTTGGTTCTGGGAGGTTGGATTTGTTATGTGTGGAGTTATGTTGTTGCG
>JAANSK020246177.1:0-13745 GCA_011763485.2 Isoetes engelmannii
ATTCCAAGAGCTTCTATCCTGTTTGTAGCAATCAAAACATCCAATATATCTTTATTAATTTTTGAATGTAACCCCGACGAAAAGCCCAGCAACGCTGGGCACTTTTTCTAGTATGATGATAAAGAAGTAATAATATGGTCATAAAATTTTTAGGAGTTCTTGTTATGCTTTCCTGTGTAACTAGGCTCGTTTTATTTGGTCTTCTCATGTGCCGGAAAGTTTCTTTAGAGGTTTGCAGATTCCTTCATTCCTAGCCCACATAATATTTCTGCAATACAAGACAAAACTTAATTATAGGAATGCCATGGTAAACTCTAGATGCAAACTCTATTAGAATTGTCTAGATTTCATCATTACCAAATTCTTTAGCTCCCTAAAAACTATGCAAAAATGAGGCTATTTAGACTAGTTTTTGAATGTCATAAAATAGATGTTAACAAGTTGCCTTTAATTATGAGTTGGGCTAAAGATGTTGTGAAGAAAAACCAACATATAAGTTGGATTGAATTGTTAGGCATAGTTGTATTCTTGAAGTTGCCTATGATTCAAATCCATTAATTTCAAATCACGTGTGTTGTTTGGATGGGTCTCTAGTGTGTTAGTCACCACAGGAAATAAATTAAAACCATTGGCCGAGTCGGGACTCGTGGAGGTTCCCCCTTTCTCTTCTCCTTTAACTAGTTCTTCTTGGTTGGTCTCAGGACACGCTTCTAAATCATGTCTGGAAAGTGTGAGGTATCAATAGGCAGTGCCAAATGACAATCCTTTTATTTGGACTTGGGGTTAAATTATTTGAACCACCACTAGCCAAATATGTTTCCATTGCTTAATGATTGTTTTGGTTTTAAAGGTGCATAGATGGTAGGTTGAGGGGACAAAAGAGTGGCAATCTATAAGGCATGGCAAAAGATAGAAGTTACGACCAACTACCTTAGGGAGTTATAGATGGAATGATCAAGTGTAATGGTTGTTTTTGTTGCTTGAGTAAAATTTATATGATACATGGCAAAGTTATTACAACAAAGGGAATTTAGATTAATATGAACCATGCTTAAGTTTATATGATACATAACAAAGTTGTTACAACAAAGGGCAGTGTGTGCCCTTATTAAATTTTGTATTGGGGGAGGTGTTTTTGGCATAGGTTGGGGCTATGATTTCCGGGGTGTATGTATAGGACATTGTATTTTTGGGGGAGTTTGAGGTGCTTAAAGTCATTTAGATGTTTTCGGATGCTAATTTTGGTGCAAAATTGGACGGATGGGGGCTAAAATAGAGTGGTCCGAGAATGGAAGGTTGAGAGGAGCACATGGCAGGTGCTTGCTTGCTTGTCTGTGGTGCGTGCATGCAGAGAAACTAGCTGCGTCGCTGATTGACTTGCCATTCAAGGGCGAAGCAAGCCCTTGAAAGATCCGAGGCTTCATCCCGATGCCTATTTGTTTCCATTTTTTTGGGTAACATGAGGACGGGATTGATTCAGGCAGCACAAGAGTCTGATGCTTGGGGGGTTTCTGCTCATGCTTGAGACCTGCTTTGTTTAGTTCATTCGAATGCAACAGAGAATTTATTCAGCAGGTGGATTGGCAGAGGATTGATTCTAGCAGGATGCTGCTTGAGGATGGGATGCTTCTTTGTTGTACTACAGAGTCTTTCTTTCCTTTAGGTACGATAGGGATCAACCATGGCTTCGTATTGCCTACCATGTTCAATAGATATAGATGCCTTGCTAGTAGAAAGAAGGGGATCTGTGAATAGATGCAAAAAAAATGAGAGGAATGCCTCATTTATTTGCAGAAGTTCTAAGCTTTCACGAAACTGCAGAATGTTACACTTTCGAGCTTGAACAATTGGGACTAGTTGCAGAAGAAAACTCTAGAGAGAATTGAGGTGTCTGTGCAGGTTCCTGAAAAGCATGAGGTCAGATGCGAGGATGGAGTGCTCTTGAATAGCTTTTCTGGTCTCCATGTTTGTACATATGCTTTGTCTCCATGTTTTTACATATGCTTTGTATTGTTTGCGTCTTTCAAATCTGGTCTTCATGTTTGTACAAATGCTTTCAAATCCGGTCTTCATGTTTGTACAGATGTTGGTCGCCTCTTGCAAATCCGTCTTCTTCTCCTTGTGACAGTTGGATGTACATGTTTATTGAATATTGGGTGCATGTTTGTGTATCAGACGCCTGATACAGTTTCATATGAATTTTTGTTATGTAATGGTCATGGTTATTGTCATATCAGATTTTGTTTTTTTATGCTACGATACCATGGGTTGAATGCAGACCATTGCATTTGGCATGATTTTTTATTTTCCAATTGATGGTGGTCGTTGATCTAGAATAAGCCACAAAATATTCCATGCATCGACGACCATGCAATAGCCCCACAAACAAACCCCATAAAAGCCGAAAAATAGAGTGCTTTTGTCTGCTTGTTACAACAAAGGGCATTTAGACTAATATGAACCATGTTTAAGATCCATATCTTGACAGAACAGCTTTTATAAAGCAAAATTATATAATTGACCAACTTCAGTCCCTTTTTTATGTAGGGAAAACCTGATTTCTAATTGTTGCATCCATTGCACATTCACACAAACCAAAAAAAAAGGGTCTAATATAAAATGATTGATAGTGAAATTTACTGTGTGCCAATTTTGCAATCCAAAGATTGATTGTTTGTGGCATTCATATACATATTTCTAATGTTCATGAGTGTTTGACTCTCTTTTGTTTCTCTTTTGTGCAGTCAAAAGTAAGATGAGATTTGACTCTCTTTTGTTTCTCTCTTTTGTGCAATCAAAAGTAAGATGAGACCTCGAAAGCAAAGCCCATTCTTCATTTCTCTGAAGCAAGAGCACAAAACACAACAAATTCTTTTTTTGTTCTTTTGGGTATCTTTCTTGAATATCTTCACTGAGAATTCAATTTCACTTTCACTGAGTCCACATTGGAGACAACGGGCAATCGTTACACCATTCGTGCAGGTCGCTACTTGTGCGACAAGGAATTGCCTCGTCTTGCAAAACGGCCTTGCTCACATCAATTATGCCATGATTTTCCATATGCAAAAGTTCCGCCAGTCATGAAATCCATGTTTACACTGCCATTATACCCATTAATTCGTCAATATTGCACATTGTTCGATAATGATAATAAGGACTCTAGAATTGTTACACTGCAGTCCCAAACAATGAAGCTGAGTATGAAGGATGGAACTTGCCCAGAATATCCATAAACTAGAAAATAAACTTGAATTAGAGACTGGGACTTATATTACAATATCATATGGAACTTATATTACAGTATCATATAACAAAATGGTACGCACCAGTGTTTGCAGCTCTGCCACTTAGAATTTAATCGTGGGGGGAACGCAGCACTATTCATTGAGAAAATGTCTTCAACTAATATCAGCTGAAAGTATGCTGCAGCCTAGGGGATGTGAATAGCACATTAGGAAGGGCAGTGCTTATAATCTGGCTAGGCGCTGCAGTACTCGATGAGAAACGTCTTCAAGTAATATCAGCTGAAAGTATATTGCAGCCTGGGGGCATGATGTGAATAGCACATTAAGCAGGGCAGTGCTTATAATATGGCTGGTTAATATGCTTCCAAGCACAAACATTCCAACAGCTATGTACCTGCAAATAAGGGCTTTCCTTATTGCATCAATTTTTGTCTGCCTTGCAGCATGCAACCGACTGGCTTTGCTTAAAACTGGTTGAAGTTACAGAAAGAGAGATGCAAGCAAATAGATGCCGCAAAAGATTTGAGTGTTTGATACAGACATTGGCACAATCATTCATCAATTTCTGTCCTAGACTGAATCCTTTTTGTGCCTTTTGTACAGAACAATGCTTTGATGAGCACCATAACCTGGCATCTGCAGAGTATCATACAACTGCATATTTCTTCTATCAAAAGTTTTTATTTGGAAGAACAATCTATATCTCCTCTTGTGGACATATAAGTGCTTCCAATACAGCACATAGACTAACATTTCAAACGTTTTAATAGGAAAGAGGTAAAGCTTTGGCAAAAACATTATATGGAAAGCCCTGATTAGGCTGAGCAGCGCTTTGTATTTCATTCTACAGAATGGCAACACTTCCCATAGGTCAGGGGATCATCAAATCTTATTCATACAGTTGTCTCCGTATAAGTTGTGCAAAAGAGAAAGTGATATCGAGCAGGTTTTCTGAAACCTACATATAAGGCAATTAACTCTTGTTTCAAAAGCAATGCTAAACTAGCTTTAGGAATGGGGCCTTTACACCGCACAGATGTTCCAGCCTTTGAACCAATCTCCTGCTCACCAAATGTGAGGTGCATGCAGCAAGAGCAATGGCTTTTGAAGCATAGCAATTCCAATTATAAGAAGGATGATCTTAAGAAAACTCTAAATAGTGGCTGAATTTCTACAACAGCTTGATTTCCTCTTGACACTAGCTAAGCAGTCTCCTGCATCTTCATGCCTAATGTAACGTGACTTCTTTGATGTCTCAAAAGCAATGCTAAACTAGCTTTAGGAATTGGGGCCTTTAGACCGCACAGATGTTTCCGCCTTTGAACCAATCTCCTGCTCACCAAATGTGAGGTGCATGCAGCACGAGCAATGGCTTATGAAGCATAGCAATTCCAACCATAAGACGGATGATCTTCAGAAAACTCTAAATGGCGGTCTAATTTATACAACAGCTTAGCTGAAGCAGTTTCTTGCATCTTCATGCCTAATTTAACAGGACTTCTCTGATTGCTGGTTTGGGAATTTATAAGATCTGATAAATCTGATAACTTGGCTTAAATGTTCTTGCGGTCTTTAAACCGTTATTATCATGTTTGTCTTAAAACCATATTGAAGATCTCGATGTACATGTATTGTACATTATAACAGCATATTCCTGAGGCCTTGATGTATTATACATCATAACAGCATATTCCTGACATTCCTGAACATTTTAATCACGCGCATTTAGTCTTCAAGCTCATTCAAAAAATAGAATAAGCGATGGGAGAAAGACTAACCAACCAAATGAAAGAGTAGGATATTTGCAGGTGGAGATCACAGATGGAATGAAGAAACGAATATTGTAGATGAACAAAATGATGAACGAAAATACAAAATGGATAAATCTAGACACCGTGTAATGGATTAGGACTAACCTCTAGTGCCTCCTGTCAACTACCCTGCACAATTCTGCTACAACTTCAAGATCTCAGCTAGCAGCAAGAGCTCAGCTATTAATATATGATGCTACAAAGCAGATACTTGTCGAATTGTCAGGGAAACCCCAAAACAATTAGTTTGTTGCTTAGCATTCCAGCTCCTTGTCGTCATCCGGTGAGGCAAGCACACTCCCTCTTATCGCCAGTCAATAGATCAAGAATGCAGGTGAGACCAAAGGTTGAACAGGTGAAAACGGGCGTCTAAAGCATCATTTCAAGGATATTCACTGGATATTCCAGAATATTCACCCCAACAAAGAAAACAGGGGTTTGCCCTTCGAGCAAGCCAAAAAAGACATGGAAAAATTAGGTGTTCCTTATAGGCTGCTGCATGAAGCATAAGTCTTCCCTTTAATTTTATCCAGCAACAACATCCAGCATCCTTCTTTCACATACACTGCCATACCTTTGAATATTAAGGAACAGAGGCACCATCAGCATTGACATCCTGTGGTCTTTATGTTCAACAGCAATACAGACATGATCAAATGCAAGATATACGTATCCATGACCATGTGAATTACTGAAGGTGAGGCATAATAGAGTGGAATAACATTTCTTTTCGAGAACATCCTTGCTTCTTTCTTAGGCCTATCCATGCATGAGAAGTCCAAGTTCCACTGTTAATGGCTACAACATGCAAAGCTTCATCCGTTAGCTTTACTTCAACATTGACTGGGCGTGCTCCATAAATACATTGATTTATGCAAAATTAGATGTTCTGAATCCATCATAACTTTCTAACATTAAATTTTCAAAAGTTCAAAGCTTCTCTAATGCTTAGTTACAGATCCCCTTCCAATTGGGAGTCTTAAGCAAATATCTTCAATTTACCTCTATTAAACGACTGCACCATGGGCACTAAGAGACTGCATACACAAAAGAAACAACGGATTACCATCAAAGAAAAAAAGAGAAATAAATAAAATGACAAAACTCTTAAAAATATTGCTAGAAAGTCGTAAAAGATCGCTCAAAGTCTCACGCAAAAAGCCTTAGTCATATCAGAAGAAGAAAATTGCCATGTAATCTGAAGATTTCTCAAAAAACAAAATATTCCTAGCACCTCGGAAAGAAAAACCACCTGCATTGCACCATTTTCTGCTTTCTTTGGATTCCGTAGTTCACCTCATCAGATTGGGCAATCTAAGTATAGCTGATCCATTGCAGCAGACTAGTTTATCTGAACCTTGTAGGCGACTCATGCCATCTCACTACTTGAAGGCTTTTTGGAACCAGTGACAAGGTATGATGCCCATGTTGAATCTGAAGGTGGTGAAGGTTCTACCCAAGAGGCTGGAATTCGACTGTCAAACAATAATAAAATTAGACGGCTTTTGTCTATCAAAGATGATTGTCAAGGAACTAGCATATTTAACACACCTGCTGCCTGGCATGAGGAAAGTATCCCAAGCCCGCCTGACCTGGAAGTAGCCAAAGTATTTATTAACATCATCCAATAATGCTAATTAATTTAAAAATTTACAGTAAAACATACTTCAATAAGTGCTCCCATGTCAATACTGCTCCCATAATAGTAGCGATAAACATCAGGTGGCAGTCCTTTATAATCATCTTGCAGAACATTATTAACATTTTCTGTATGTGATTCACTCTGGTGAAAATCTGAAGGTAGATCCTTGGTTGGGTTTGTGGTGCCAATCAGATTTGCTGCCTTCGCTGCTTCTGCATTTGCAATAGCAATAGCAGCTGCATTAGTGTGGGCTGCCGCTGCTTCTTGACGTTCTTCCTCCTCCACTGCTGCTTGAACGCGTTCCATAAATATATCATCTTCCTCTGGGAAAAAGCGTCCTGAAAAAAATGTGGAATTCAGTATTGAAGTATTGCACTGGTGATAACACCCCATCTTGCTGCATGTCTAAATGGCAATTGCAGTGAATTGTCTTTGGGAGAGTATGGATGACCTCAACCACAACAACAGCAAACAAGGATAAAACTCATGAACTGAATATTTAATTTAATGGACAATACGATAGCCATCTACAAAGTCAAACCAATGACCTTGCTTCTTTAATTTCTGGACTCGAATGGCCCGCAACTCCTTGAGCCTTTCTACCATTAGCACCAGCTCCAGCTGCAGTTTTATAAAATAAGATGACTTATTTACAGACCAAGTGTTCTAAAGCATAGCAGCCTTTCGAATCCCATGTACCTCTTCCTCTAGTCTCATCCTGTCCTCTCTTGCTTTCTTCTCAGCAAGCAACTTCATTTTATCCATCTACAGCACGTATTGAACTGTATAAGTAACCTGAAATAGAATGGACATAAGCATATGAACAAAATATTTCAAGAAGGCCCCTTCCCCTTGTAGCATCCTCTAACAAAATGCTACAATTTTAACCTGCTAACATTTTGTAAATCTAAACATAGGGTACTGAGGACTGTTTGTTGCACCCACTAACTGTTATAGCAGGTATGCGATTAGATCCCCACGGCTTCCAACAGCAGCTTCAAGATAGCTCAAATGACACCTTGGATCAGAAAGCAATGTTTAATGCTGCTATTAATGCTGCAGACCAAACAGCAGCCCTAAGGTGTCAACTCCCTTAAACAAATAAGAGAAAAATTCATGACTAACATATGCGAAATATGCGCCTGGAATCATCAAGAACAAATTCGAATTTAAGTTGTAACATAATTAATATACCTTGCGTCCAGCAATGTCTTTTGCAATCTCTCTGGCTCTCCTTTCATCAGCCTCGTGATCCGCTTGTTCAAATCTTTCATATTCCTGAAAGAATATCAGAAAGTAAGCACCTAACATATTTTATGGGAAATAGCAAAAAGAGCTTCAGAGAGAGTACCTTCTGCCTGAGTTCTGCAGCCTTTTGTCTTCTCCTTTTCCTCCACATGCGATTGCGCTTCATTTTCAACTGCTTATCTACAATGTTTGAAGCAGCAGCAAGTTGTTCCAACTCTGCTGATCCATCAACAAGGTGTTTGATGGGAAACAACAGGGTCTGAATTTCTTCCTGCAGATCATTTGCAGCCTTCCTTGCCAAAGTCTCTGCTTCCTCAAAAGAAGCATGCTTTCCAAATACTGCAGTACAAATAAGTCTCTTGTAAACATGCTGCACCTCAGATGCCGGACGACTTTCTTCTGCCAGGCTGATAGCATCACCCAATGCTTCATCATCTGCGGGTATCTCTATTTGATCCTTCTGTGATTTTTCTTTCAGTAAAGCTACTGATTTCAACTCTTCTATGCTGTTACCAAGACAGACTTGATCGTCAATAATTTTGTTGAAAATACCTGAAGTTGATCAAAGAATGCAGGGCAAACACAATATTCCAACTAGTGCAAACCACCTATTCCAAGGAAAAAAACCAGAAAACCAAATTGAAACGAATACATACACAGCTTTTAGCAGCGCCAATTTGTTTACTAGGTCGAAAAGATGCTGACGGAGGCGAGGAATATCCCATGTGGGCTGTGAAGAAGAGGGTGAGAAGAAAGGGGGAGGAAGGGGTGCCGGCATTGGCCATTGTCCATGAGGCTGGATTGGCATGGCTGATGGCGGAGGCCATCGCTGCATGGCTCCTACAAAGAAAACTTGATTTGCAACTTCAAGGATTGAAGGATTGATTTGCACATAAAAGGCCAAACTATTACCTTGTGTGGAATTTAAACAAGGTGCAAACCACTACAGATTGCCCCCAAAATGCCAAACTATTACTTTGTGTAGAATTTAAACAAGGTGCAAACCACTACGAATTGCCCCCAAAATGCCATGGGCAAATCAACAATATACACATTTGACTAAAGGGTGGCTTCCCAATTCCAAGGACGTTCTTCAATCCTAGGGACAAGCTTTTATAGAAGGGTTTGAATTCCAAATAATCTCCTCCAGCTTTCTTGAACTCCAAAATATACATAGATGGTGCCTTCGGGGTATGGTCTAGTGGCAGAACCTTCAATTGCCTCACCCGAGGTCATGGGTTCAAAGATGGCTAACATCGGTCTATTAATGGGGAAAAAATTCGTCCTGTGGTAGAGACCTTAAACTTGCAAAGAAGCTCTTAGCATATCATGCCTAGGTAGAGCAGCTCTTAGCATATCATGCCTAGGTAGAGACCTTAAACTTGCCATGCCCATTAGATAATCACATGCAAAGCAGCTCTTAGCATATCATGCCTACGTAGTGGATTGGCTTTCATGTGATATGTAGAATGTGGTTGATGTAGAATATACTCATGATGTGATGATGAATAGAATGACGTCCTTCAATTAAAAAAAAAAATATATCAAAATCCCTCTTCACTAGAAGATGCCCAACACTTCATTTGTGCAACACTCACATACCACACTGACTGCATTGATGATATGTCCTAAGTTTTCGCACCGCTGCTACAAACTGCACAAACTTTGGTAGATAAACTACAATAAGATATTGTGCCACTGCTAAGCAATACCTTCTACTTTGTGAGGAGAACTTGGAGCTCCATATACAACTACAACAGTGGTAATAATATAAAGATGACTACAAGCATCAATATGTTATATTTAGACCTTGCCAATGCTCCAATAGAGGATTTGAGACCATCAATAGCAATAGTCTCAAAGAGTTTAGGTTTTAAATTCCAAAGTTCCAGTATTTTACAGCACTCAAGATCTTGTTGAAAGTGCCCCTCTCAATGGCAGAGCCATCTACATCCTTGAAGGTGTTTATGAAGAATAGGCACATCCATGCTTTTCTCTAACAGTTACAACATACACAATTTTTATTTTCTCGCGCGGTCACTGTATTCAAGGAACAACGAAACACAAAATCCCTAAATGTATAGAAACAAAGAACTTACCCATTGCTGCAATCATGCCTAGAATAAAGAATAAGTCCATTATTTTGTGCCTCGCTAAAGAACATCAAATCTTCCTTTCAATTTCTGAACCAACATTTATGTTTCATGTAAAAGACATTGTAAGTACTAGAATGACCACTCTTCAATTTTCATTGAGATACCGGTACCGCCCAATTTCTTTCTACCAGTATCTTTCTTATCTCTAAGTTCTCTAAGCTCCATCAGTTGTTCTTCTATGGCATTTGTTGTCGGAATAGGAAAGCCAAGGCGCAAAGAGAGGCAGGTGAATGGCAGGGTTTCTTATGTTAGTTATGCCATTTCTAAGGTGAAAGTTCGGACGGTGCTTCTAGAGTATGGGGTTGGCATAAAGGAGGACAGTTGAATAGTCAGGTTCCTTATGTTAGGAAAGTTGTTCACAATGGCAAGGTTCTAAGTTTTTTCATCTTCATCTTCTATTGGATGCATGTTTATTCAAGTGTGCTTACTCGATAAGTTAAGTTGTTATCTTTATAAGAAAATTATCACGGCGGCCAAGACCACCGCAAACAGTTTGCTTTGTCTTTATATAAGAGGCCCAATAAGAAGGAAAGTTATCACTAACTGGTCAAAGAAAAGTAATAGGTGCATGAATTTTAGTTTACCTATAAATCAAGGAACCTTTACGATTAATGTGTGCCATTTGATGTACTTCTCTGTCATGTTTTCTATCTTTATGCAAATTTTCCTTCTTTATACAAGCCGGTATAATATTCGTCACTTTATTTCTCTATCAAACTTTCCTGCTTGATGTCGATATGATACTCTGTATAATGCCCTACTCAAGTCCATTACTTCGTATACTTATATTTATTGCACAGTTACTTCGTATCTGAGATTGGAAAGGCATTTGTGATTTTGAACATGCGATGCTGAACAATTAGGGTAGAGTAAATATGTAAATGCAATTTATCACAGTCTACTATAGAGAGTTGAATTTCTTGTGCTGGTATACCAAGCTCTTAAAATGGACAGTCTCAAATCAGATCGGATATGCATACATAGTACATGCTGATACAACTGATACATACTAGCAACTGCATTATATAAACATGGAGAGGAGAATGAAGAGGTTACTGATAATGTTCTGTCATACTTCTGCATTTTGAAGAGAGAGATATTTGAGACCTTCACATGCCTATAGTGACCTTGGAATCTGTTCTACTTGAAGCCTATATGAATGTTTATGGCATTCTAGTTTCTTTCTCTGATTGATCTATTTCAAACAGTTACTCTCTGCATTCCTTTCACCTGTCTTTTGATGGTTAAAGGAATCTTCAAGCTACTAACATCTTCATTGAGGAAAAATTTGGAGCGCCCGCAATCTTCATCCAAGTCATCACATACCAAGATAATGCCTGACACAGATACTTTGCATGGCAAAATGGAGCACATTGATGTTGCAGAAGCAGGTTTGAAAGTGTAAGCAAAGATGCTACAAATTTGCCTAATCACCCTCTACCAGGGTAAAAATTAAGGACGATTAATCGCAAATGGGCTATTTTATTTTAAAATTTTTAATTAAGATTTGACAGATTAGTAGCATCGATTTTGCATTTTTAAGAGGTACAATCGCCCACATATAATTCTTTTTTTCCTTGTAAAAAGGGGGAATCGCCCAAGTCTTGATTTCCTTACAGTAATTGTGAAAAGGGATTAGCCCATGCCTAATTTTTTTTAACATATAAGCTAATGGGAATAGCCCAAAATTGATTGACTTTTAAGAGGTAATAACCTCCCCCGTTATCACCATTCTCCAAATTCGAATTAGGGGTTCTCAAATTAGGGCTATCAGAATCAGGGATTTGTGGCACAGTTACTTTTGTGGCATAGTTATTTATGAGTCTGTAGATGGCTGATTTCGTGGCAGGAATTTTGCATCATCAATCAGAGGTCATGAAGCAAATTTTTCGTATCTGAAATCAGAGCACTGAGCTCTTTGTAGTACCGTTCATGATGCTCGGGAGTTTTTTGGAGGCTCTTTGTGAGCTTCCCTTAAAAACTCAAGGAGCAGTGCTTTCATTTTTCTTCAATCTTAATCCTGTTAAGCTGGATGCAACGCATTGAGAAAGAAAATGATAGCTCGAACATGATGTTTTTGATATCGAGGCATTAATTTCTTGAACTTTGTTTTCCCTCTTTGCAGAAAAGACAATAGAAACTGTGCTCATCTTACCATATATCTGCTTTGTAGGTTATGTATAGCTTAAAAGTGTTTTGTTGATTAAGATGTAGCATATTTCAATAATGCTTTTAGATGTTTTTAGACTTATATTTTGTAATGTGCAGGCTTGCATATAGAGAAAGAAAAAGGGACATCGTAGAAGAAACCATGCAACATCTTACTCTCTCTGCAGAATAGGTTTGTGCAGATTATATTTCAGCATATATCATAGGCTGGTGCAGGTACAAGACTATTTCTGCATCTCAAATATTTGTTAAACTCTGTCAGTGTGCAGCCTGCCCAACCAATTTCGTTTTGCAGTAGTAGGTTCTTTGAAAGTGACAAGCATTTGCAAAGGACCCAAGTATGAGCAAGGGCTTTGTGCAGCATTTTAAAAAACAGCTTGCAAATACCTTCGATTGTGAATACTCCCTAATATTTGCTTTGTTATGAAGATAGGATTATTCACGTCCTTATTACAGTGCCCTCATTTTCCTATGTGACACCAACTGCCTATGCAATAGCAGTTCGACTTTATGGCAGTGACGGTTCTGGCCACTGCATATGGTTTGCACTCATTGTTGCAGATGTTGCATTTTCAATGATAATATTTTTTTGTGGAGTCTGCACGCTGGTCTTGTAGTTCAGGTAAGGTTCTTGTGTGCTATAAATTAGGTTAGATGACAATGTTGAGTAAGCAGCTCTCGTACATAGAATTCTTGTTCAGTACAGAGTTGTATCCAAGCTAGAAACATTTGATCCAGGTCCCTTCTTCCTAGTCAAAGTTAGTGGTTTTGCTTGACCCTAGAACAGTCTTTCAGGTCTTCTCGTTTAAATAAGAAGTGATCATTAACTCTAGTAGCTACAAACATGAGATTTCCGTGATGCAAACAGGATTGCAGCACAAATTAGGAGGGCAACTCCTGTTGGAAATGTGTCTCAAAGAATGGCCTCTTTATTTATAGAAGCTCTGGCAATGCTGATTTCTTCACGAGGAAAAAACATGTTTAAAGCACTATGCACTTTGACATGATACTGCTTAAAGCATTATGCACTTTGACATGATAAATGTTTGCATTTATCTGATACTGTTGCTAGAACTGTGACATGAATGCATATGTCTCCTTCTTTTTTTAGCACTGTTTTAGCACCTTTTTGCACTTGTTTCAATGTACCATGAAATTATCCATCATATTTTATTTTAGTCTATTTTTTGGAAAATTGGTTCACTTGTTTCAACATATCAAGAAGCATGTAAATATGGTGTATGCAGGTACAGTTTAGCTTGTTGGAAAAAGATAATGGGGAGACAAGAAAAGTGTGCCACCAGCTCGTTCGACAAACACTCTAAAATATCTTGGCTTAAGTGAGGCTGCTATAAATGAATTTGGATCTGAAATTACTAATAATCCAAATGTTTGCATAACAGTTGGTACATCATCAGAGAAGATGGTTGACGTGGAAGACATAGAGGGTGAAAACATGGAGGGTGAAGACATG
>JAANSK020246188.1:0-13744 GCA_011763485.2 Isoetes engelmannii
AAACATGAAAACATGCAAATCAACATGATTTATCATAAAATGTCAATTATTTTCGATTTTAGGAAGGTTTGGACCCCTTTATGCGAAAAAGTTTGAAGAATGTAGTTCTGGCCTGGTGGAAAAACTGTTGAATTCAATGAGGTTTAGACAATCACCACGATATATCAGTAAATCTATTGATCATGAAATCCTTCATGGTCATAAGAAATCGAGTGAAGATTCAAAAAGTGGTGGTATTTTGTGAAATAGAAATTTTTCTTGTTAGATAAATGGGTTTAAGTGGCAGAGGGTATGCTGGACCAATTCTGATCGATGAACCCCAGAATAGTTCCAGTAACAACTCTAGTGTTTAACAGGAGAAGGGTCAAAAGCAAGTGGATTGAGGCGAGAATTATTAGGTAAATTAGGAAGCGGCAAAGAAGAAATCATATCATGCTCAACACAAGAAGCAGAAAAAGCGCCTACCGTTTTCTTAGCTGACGAATGTGTTCCAGAAGCTGGCAAACTAGGGTTTGCCATGATGGCCGAAATCTGTAAACTCCAAATCCGGTCCAGCTAGACACAAAAACTGTATAATCGCAGCCTAGTACTTAAGGATGCCTAAACGAATCACAGAATATACCTCAAAGTTGTGGAAATAGAAATATACAAACAAAAATTGTATGCTTTCATCAGCTTGCCCAAATGATTCGAAGACAGTGTGCTGGACATATGTTTTGTATTTGATTAATATTGAATTCATAAAAAGTTTCAGCTGCAAAGGAATATTCAATTCTTCACCAATACTATTGCTTTTGTAAAGTTATACCAACCTAGATCTAAGTCTTTTTGTAAGTTTAAACAAGGGTCAACTAGGCAGGATCGTCACAGTCGAAGGCAATGATCTGCAGGGCTTTGTCATTTTCAAAATTTTCGAAATTCAAGCTTTGTGATTTAAATTGACCTCTGTGATTTCTATGATTTTTGGAATTCAAGTTTTGTGATTTCAAGGCTATGTGATTTTCGAAATTCAATCTCTATGATTTGGAGGCTCTATGATTTCGAAATTCAATCAAACAAACTGAGCCAGTTTGATGGGTCAGCACAGCACTAAACAGCATTTTGTGCTGCCTCAGCCAAGCCAAAATTGGTGCCTCAGCTCACACGCCGTGGCCTGCGCGATGCCAGTGAGAAAAGCTATGCTAAGTGAGAAAAGCTAAGCCGCTGAATTTGGGCACCGCGATGTTTCAGCGCTGGGAAAAAAAAAAAAAAGGAATCATGTGAGTGGCCCGTTAAGCTAAAGAACACTGCCTGTTTCTGCTGATATTTGGGCCCGAAACAGAGATTCAATTGAAATAGACAGCTGTGCAGAGGGTTTGCAAGCTGTAATATCAGAAAGCAGGTTACAAAGTTTTCATAGACTGGCTAGAAAATGTTCGAGAAAGACCGTTTCAAAAGAATTTTATACATTTTATAAAGAGCCACATAAATATGGCAAATGTGGCATGAATAACATCTTTCTTGTTCATCAATCAGCACATCTCCATGCCTCCTCAGAAGACATTCCTATTTTATGGTACAATTATAATCTTCCTTTCATATTAATCTCCTCAAAAGACAACACCATCCAAGGGTTTCCTGCTGATAATCAACGTTCTCCAATGATCCCAGTGCCAATTGCAATCTTTGAACTCTGGTGCTAGAAAAAAAATACATATGATACAAGACATTACTTCAAGCAATGTATGCCTAAAAATCCAACCCACAACGCGGCTGCTGCGGTCCTTTTACATCTTTTTCTTTCTTCCAGCAAGAATCCTAGATATTTGCAATCCTCTACTAAATGCTTGATTAAATAGTAGACGCGTTTGAAACTCAGACACAAAGGGAAACCAAGCAAGGATCGCAACTGGGGTAAAAAGGACTAAGCCCATGACAAATTCGTATGCTCGCGCAAGAGATCTTACAGAATCCCAAGCGCTAAAATGAATGAGTAATGGCCTTGCTGCGAGACTAACCTGTTGATTGTAATTTCAGTCAGACTGCATGCACATTACCAGGCATAATTAATCAAACAACATAGCTTTATAATTACCTGCAATAATGCCCAGCCTGTTGGCATGAATGCAAGAATGCAGACAAAAAGGTCACCCAGAGTTAAGTCGACCACCACAAAAAGAATAATTATGATTGAAACAAATCCAACAAACAGCAGAGCCTTCAGTAATCTGAACATCAGCTGAAAGTCACCACTGAATCTTTTCCTGCCCATTGAGACAATCTGCATATGCAAAGACAAGCTCAACCTCAGGACACTACAAAGGATACAAACAACAATTAATAGCATATGACAAAAGATACAACCTTCAACACAATGAGGACAGCTCCAACAACAAGCCAAGAGAGACCATAAATCTGCAAGACCATGATAATTCAAAGCTCAACTAATGATAAAAATTCATGGCAATACCAAACAGATTTCGTGCTTACAGCAATACTCTTATGTCTATTTGCAACATGCAAATGGTAAACGAGTCCATATTGATACAGCAGAAACCGAATATTCAGTATTATCTCCAGAAACCTGCCCCTAAGGCCTGCATAATTCATATATTCTTGCTCTTCATCCCACCATGATTCCCAACTCTTTGATGCTGGAACTCCTATACCTCCCCGATTGTTGATCCATTTATTCCAATCATCCCAATCATCCACAATCTTTTGCCACTCAAATCCGGACGGGTTGAACAAAAATGGGGCAAATAACCAGGTAGCAACCAAGAACCACATGGAAAAGGTAACCAAAATATATACAACAGCACCTTTTGCAGATGGGCTATAGGCACTGTAAATAATCAACAGCATGAGCAGCTCTATTCCTTTGATGAAATGGCTCCTAGAATATAAACGATAATTTTCAGCAAACTTTTCATGCCGAACTACAAAGCCTCTACCCGTTGGCCTGTACTTTGCCCCACCATGAAGGATTGTGCGCCCATAGTAATGTACCTTTGTCCCAAGAGAGAAAGTAAAGAAAACTGAAGCCAATTGTAACTGCATTATAATAAAATCACTAAATGCTTTACGAAACCCTCTTTCAAGACCAATCTCCATGATCATTGGGAGAGCCATTAAAAGACCAATCTGCACCAAAGATTGAGATGCCAAGGCTGCCTCAAGTGGAACATTGTTGCTTACGTCAGCATTTCTAACCAGTGATTTCTCCATGCCACTCAACGCCAGGTATAACCTCCCGTAAAGAAAGACATAGACCGTGATAACTACAATCTGCAATTTCTCCTCCATGTACATCAGGTCTCTTGTTGAGTGAAAACATTGCAAGCTATACACACTCATAGGAAAGGATTGCTTACCATGGTACTGAAGTAGAAACCAACTGTTGTAAAGTAGCAGGACATCATGCGGAAAAAGTCAAAACGGTGACCTAATCTGTAAATATCTCTGCTGAGCGTCTGCTCGCCATTTCCATTTGCTACCTTTGCCTCAAACAGTGAGATCTGATTAAGGCCTACATCACGCCCTTTCCCTACCTGTATATATTCATGATGTGTGACATTTCCTCTCCTCAAAATGGAATTAAAGCCTGCGCAGAAGATGTTCCAGTCAATGTAACTCTATAAAAGATCAAACAATGCCTGGCTTTTAATATCTACAAAATTACTTACCAGCAAATATGTCTTCACTCAGGTTGATAACCTTAGATGCCTTGCTTATGCCACCTCTTGTTATGTGGAATAATCTGTCGAAGACATCTGGATGACCATAATGGAATCGAACTCTGGAAATGTCACGTTAGACAATGAGCACATGAATCTTCCATCCCTTTGTACCACATCAACTACTATTATCATTTGCATCATTGACAGTACATCCCTTTAATACTATAATTATTAAGAAAATATCCCTGGCTTCATAATGGCCCTTGGAACTACTAAATTATAATAAAAAAACTATGACAGACAGGAAAATGGAGTGGTTGATGAAATTTCTTCAATGCTTACTTTAAAGGATTTGCAAGCACTCTTTGACCAATAGTCACAAAGCTCGTTTCTTGATTTGACATAAACCACGCTAAGGAGGAAACGCTGTGGAATCCCATCTTGGTGTTAGGTCTTTAATCTGCAATCTTTATGCAATAATAATTCGACCAAAGAATTACCTTCCAGTAAAAATATGCTCCCGGAGCCCAAGAATTGTGGGCGGTCTCACTCCATGGTTACCATGGAACTCTTCCAGCAAATTTCGCATTTTAAAGGCCTCTTCCAGATAGTTATCCTGCAGAAATTATAGATTCCCAAGATATAAAACAAATAAAGAAAAGCAATATCAATATTAGAACAGCACAAAACCTGATTCATATCAATGGTTTGGAGTGCCTCTCCACGGGTAAAAATAATTGCATGATTTTGATTTTCCGGTTTTCCTTCTCCTATCTTTGCTGGACCAGGTAACTTGATTCTATAAATTTCCTGAGCAGGATTAAAACGTTTAGCCGGTGAACTACTAATGACATGCCTCACATATCTAATAGTAAGAAAATCTACAATTTAAGACACAAAACCGTGGCAGAAAGAGAAAGCAGAAAATCAGAAGATAACAGAAGCTGACATTATTATGAAGATACCTTAAAAGCACTTAGAAAGATACCTCGTCAAGTCCATTTACAGCTTTCACGAGAACTGAGTAGTAAACTTTCCGAACCTTGTCTTTATCCCTTTCTTCTACTTCATCAATGTATGCTACGCGCAATGAAGGGTGGCTAGAAACAAATAAAACAAAATTTAAGCTCGTTAGTAAATTTCACTCTTCCTCACATAAGTTGCAAACTCACTTTAGCATAAGATTAAGAATGTCTGTTGCACGTGGGTCACCAGAACGTTTCTGCAAACCATAGATCTGACATGTTGCAACGTAAGTAAACTTCATGTCTGCTATGGCCTGTAGTTGTGCCCATAATGACCTTTGGCTTTTCCTCGCTTCTTCTGTAGAACTTGCGACCACTTTATATCCCTCTAAGATTTCTGAGTTGCCATAGCATAATATTAGCATGTGTTTGCTTGTAATAATAACCACTTTATTATACCCTTGATTGATATAATATTAAAACCTACATCCAAACACTTAGGAAAGAATACGGACGCTACCAGAGGACAGAGTTGTTGGCACCAATATGACCATTACCATACGAGCATGTATACTGCACTATGTGGTGCAGCATGAATGGAAAGAATAAAAACCAAGGAGGAAGGGCATAGATGAGAAAGGGGCATTTTACACTGAATCACAGGGCCATAATTAACTACCCCATTTTTATGCAAAACTTAAAAGCTAAGCTATATCATACATATTTTTCACATATATAATATATAAATCGGAATGGGCACAGAACCATCCTATGAGGGCCTACCTATCCAGCAAAGAGGGCTGCTAACAATGCTAGAGCATTTGGGCTGCAAACAGGTGCTATACTGACAGGAGTTTCTAACATGTTTGGCTTTGTCGGGACTGATGACCCATTAAGGGAGGTGCTGGAATACATGATAATCGACACAGTATGACCCCAGTGAAAGCCAACCACTATTGTGTGCAACCTCATAAGTAAAACATGAACTCACCATCATCAGAGGCCATGTCTAGGAAAGCCTGCAACTCAAGCGCCCTTCGATAGTACATCATGCCCCGCACTGAAAATCCAGTTCACGTAAAGTCAACAAATTGTAATTAATGAACACTTTATTTTCAAGCCCAAGTAGAGCATGCCATGTATGACCTGTTCTTGAGAGGGTCTGTCCTCGGAAAGAGGCCCATTTACGGAGTTCCAACTCGTGATGCTCATTGCCCCATAGTTCCATCTCCGAAGAACAGTCAATCCTCTCCAGAAAATTATCCCATTCATCTGCATAAAGAAATGTCTAAAACTATATCATAACAAGCAGAAAAATAACAGAGAAAGAAACATTGTATGAATGCTACAGGAGGGGTCGGGAAGATAGTTAAAGAGACACAGAAAGAGTAATAACTTACCCGGATAGATTTTTTGCAGGTAAAAAAGGATCGATACACCATCTTCATTGTCTTCTGAAAGCTGGTCTTTTGTGAATATAATTTCTTCACTATAGTAAGGTGTAAGAACACTGCATACAGCGCACACGACAAGTGAACATATTGCTAGTTAGGGAGACAAAGTAGTTTTATCTTTACGTAGTTACACTTAGGTCTACCCTTCAAGTAGATTGGTAAATTGCACCTATTTCCTCATTTTGATTCCAGCAGTATGATCATCCCCTTTAAATACCTTTTACCTCTAGCTGTACCTATGAGAATTCAATGATGGCATGAGTAATAGGAGAAATATGGACCTAAATGATAGCATGTTCCGCACACGAGGGGCATGTGGAAATTCCATAAACAATGAATTAGTGAAAAATGCGATCCTCCGACGTGCCTCCAAGTTCACAGGAACATCCATGGCAGATTCTTTTACTGTTAAGAGTAGGTGGAGCCGTTTTATCTATCAAAAAGTGTTGGGAGATATGTTTAATAAATCAATAAAGACTAGAGATATGCATAAGCAATCATCGACATCAACCAACCTGCTCTTTCCAGGCATCTGTTTCAGGTGGAGGATAAACTACAGCATCAAACAGTTGACCCTTCGAATCATAGTTTCTTGCCATGACTCCATTTGGGTCCATTAAACTCCTGAAAAAAAGTGGCTTCCCTTTTTAGCGTGTCATCCTAAAAGAATCATGGACTTGAGCATGAGGTACTAACATGTCCTCCTCAACCATCATGTCACATGTGACAACTTCATATATATCCTGAAGCAATAAGATAACACTATCACGAGCGTCTTGGTTTGGCATTTTCTGAAAAAATAGAGGCATGTCAGGTACCACAATAAGGTGGACTTTTAAGTTTGCATAGATATAAGTGACAGCAAAGGCACTCACCAAATACTCCGTTAACTTAACAAATTTCTCGTTCAAAGTCGGAAGGGCACTCATTTTAAAATGGTCAAGAAAATTATTTTCTGCAATGTGCCTGTCCACTCTACCTAAAAGGGATTCTATAACCCTGCAAGCAGAGTGTATTTCAGTTTAGTCCTTATATCGCACATAAAAATAATACGCAAAACTTTATTATTTAATCCCCAAGTCCATGCCATGAGCTTAGGCAAGAGCACAAAGCTTTCTACTTCAACAGATATCAAAATCACTTTTTTTAACAAAAAATGCTTGAAAAGTGCAACATTGTAGCACCGTTAAGAATCACATACACACCTTTTTTCATTCTCTTCTCTGATTATTGTCCTTAACACGAGCTTAAATGATTCATAGCATTCTTCCACTGCACATCGCCGATAGTCATCTGTCTTGATTCTTCGCCACAGATCTAAAGCATCTCTGCCTCTAAATGCTGCTGCCATTTGGATTGCTATTGGAATCTGCACAAATACAAATGTTCAAATATGTTCTAACTCAATTACAAAAACCATGAGATTCAGTATACCATAGGCATTAGATCACCTTGCTAGCCAGCAAAAATGGAGGCCACTGGACAAGAGACATGTTTCGATCAGATGAGTACGGAACAAGCATCAAATCCATTTCCCTGCAAACATAAGGATATACATTGCACTGAGTTTCTAAAAGCTGCAACAACTTTGAAGTGATTTTACCTGTTGCTAATTAAGTCTTCTTCACGAAAGCTGGAAATGACTTCATTCCAGAGCTGGGCAAATTTTGCTGCTTGTTTCCTGTCCTTTCCAGGCTGAAGGGCCTAATTGCAGCAAGTAATTAGGTCCGTTTTAGTACAAAATAATTTGGGAAAGCCAAAAGCATACTATCAGTGAAGTTGTATACCTGCTCTGATCTCCGGACTTGTTTTTCTCGCGGTATCAGCTTTTCATTGAAAGAACCAGGTAATGAACGGAAGCGTGATCTCAGCATACCCAGAGTACGTATCTACCAAAGAGGAAGATCAACTTCTTAAACCCCCATAAGAATGTGCTAAAAATTTGCAGTTCCAAGCATTACAGGAAAGCAGCATCTAATGATTGCAGCACAGCATCGTACATAGAATGGGGTAAGATTATGCATAATAAATAAGTGGATAGTCACGATGATCATGTAACTACTTATGCCACCAATCCTAGCTGGCTTCTCCTAGTTGGCTTTCAAAGTTTTAAGTTTCTCTACATTCCTTTAAGAACATATAGAAGACTGAAAGGAAGAAGAAAGAAAAATTTATTGATCTCTATGGAAAACTAATCGAGTCCATGATACCATTGTAAAATAGGAACAGCTCGGAGCAAGTAGGGGGCATCCTAGAAAGAGGTGGATGTGCCGTTGTATCCAAACACTCGAGGGAGGCACGAAAGGTTTTTGACCTAATGGTATATCTCAGCATGGTAAACCATAAGACCAAAACTCAAGAAGGGAACCGGCATGGAAGGTAGAATAAACGAAATCATGGCTTACTTGACATATCCTAATTCTCTCTAGAAGCTTAAGGCTGCACAAATCCCACTTACTTCCCCAAGCCGCCGAAATGCTCCAGCAATCCCACCAAATAGGGTTGAATACACTGCGTACCAAATTTGTGTGTCCATAAAATAGATCTGCAATACACCAATGCAACTATCACCTAGTATGAAAAGAGAGATCAAATGCTAGAAGGCAAAAAAGCAATGGTATACCAGAATTACAGGAGCCCAAAGTGATATCACAGCACCAATATTCTTCTTTGCTGTAAATTTAAGAAATTTATTACTATCAACTGAGTACAGAAGAAAATTATAGTGTGTAAACTCCAAATACCATTTGGAAGTAGCTCATGCCATGTGTAAGTAATGTTTTTGGTCCGCATGATCTCTTTCGTCGGGCCTACCAACGGTTTTATCTGTTAGGTGTTTATGAGGTAGGGGAAAGATCAGGTGAGATGAAGCAAAAAGCTTGCAAAATATTCTTCTTGCAAAATTTTCTTCAGTTCGGATGAGAACCCATACCTCAACATAGTAGCTAAAGCAAAGCTTGCTTATAAGTAACAGAAACCAGAAGAATGTATACCTGTAATAAAATTAACCAGAAGGGATAGACTGAGTAAATACATAACCAAAAAACTGCACAATTATAGATAAAACAACCAGCAAGCACTAAAGAGTAGCATACTTACTTGAAAAGCGTAAACTGGCTTTCATGCATTCCACGCCCTACATATAATCTAGGCTGCAATTCCAGAATAAAGAGAGATCCCATCAACATAAAATAGAGGTAAAAGTTCATAGCAAAATGTTCGGAACTACACGAGAAACAGACACCTAGACTGTTTCGTCATGGAATGTATTCTTAAGTAATATCAGAATAGTTTAGAAAAAAATACCTGGGACCACCACAACAGCAGACGCACTATCCGCCAATTTGAACTTTCTATCCATCTTCGAAGTAAAGGAAATAAAAAAAAGGCTGCTCCAAGGACATTGGGAAGCAAATAAATAACTACTGCAACAAAGTACAATGACGGATTTTTCCAGTGGTTGCCAAGCCAGCCCTTTATTGTTCTTACAAGACCGCTTGGAGCCTCCCATGTGTGGACATATAGCGTGGTGAGAACAATGACCCATGCAATTGCCGCAACTAGCTTCAACAAGAGCCTCAATAATCCAGTGAATTTCAAACTGCGATATGCATAAAAGTTAAAAATGATATCCAAGACACCTGCATTTCAGTAACAGTTATCAGGGTCAAACCTAAATTGAGAGAGTAATATACAAAGGGCTTCATTGTGTCCTGACATCAAGTACCTTGCAAAAGACGTAGTATAGAGGCCGTTATAAAGATACTAAGGACCCTCTTCAATAAGTCACCTTTGAATACTTGACTAGGAGTAGCTCCACTCCATGCAATAATTATCATTGCCTAGAAAAATTGTTCTTGTCAAAATGTCCTTTACGTTCAAAAGTTAATTTGCATCAACTTACCTGTAAGGCAAGAATGAAAAATGTCCACATCCTATCAAAACTCCTGAAAATGTGCCAAAAGGACCGGATCTCTACAAACCCAGTTTTATTCATATATCGTGAAGCTTTTTTTTCCCGCTGCATAACATAGCAATCAATATGCAATAGCGTTTAGGTCTCTATTTTGTATTAATGCTTGAAAAGACAAGCTAACCTTAAAGACATGTTTATTTGAAGATGGAGATGCAAAAAAGTCTGCATCAGCACGCATTGGCCAACCAAGCTGGAAACAATCAGTAGACCTTGCAAATATAAAAGTGTCAGTTTATTAATTGTATGCAAACAAAGATGCAATACATTTTTTAATTCATACCAAAAATATTCGTTCAAATCATCATAGTTACGCCACGCAGAATGAGGCGCTGTCCCATTTGCATTGGTTTCTGCCTCCTGTTATGGCCACAAAAAACGTTTACAGTAATCCATATTGTACATGTTCATCCTCCATGGTCCATTTTTATAAATTATACATAACCTTCTGAATGATCTCATAAATGGGGGTCACAACTTTACGAAGAAATGACTCTTTATCTCCTCCATATGCAGGCTTTATATACTCTCCTGTAACAAAACTTACATTACCAGCCAACATGCCATGCACCTCTAAGGCCATCTGCATCACGCAATCACATGATTAATACTAATACTAAGCCACAAATAGGGAGGATAGAATGCAAAATTATTACATTATGATAAATGTAACAAAGGCATTCTGGCATGAACCGAAGGTTTGCAGCTTCTCCCCAGATAAGAAGATACAACCCCATGTACAAAATTTTACGCTGCTGAATGTCTTGCTGTATTTGGGGTAGCCTGAGGAAGAAAATAGAACTATAACATCCATATATACACAAATAGCAAAGGTAGAACTCAGTGTAGGAGGCATACACAAGGCTGTTCTTCCGACCCAAGAACTTGCACCAAAGCTTGTAATTTTTAAACATTTTATTCATCACTTCATTTAATGCACGATCATCAAGCTGAAAACCAAATAAAACTTCATCAGGCAGGTGCCAAAATTCCTAGCAACTAACAAAAGTAGAAGAAGAAATCTGTATCTGTGTACCTTGGTGCCGGATTCTAACTTTTGCGAAAGCCGAATGTGCGCATTGGCAAGCAGTAGAATCAGATGTTCACGCTGATTAGCGACACTGTCTTTCTGCAAGCCAAGGTTTATACTATGTTAATTGAGCCCCTAACATCAAAATTCATACAGATCATTATCATTCACACCTGAAAACCAAACATAGCTTGCAGCCAATCAAGCAAATCCACTTCGCTAGATTTCTGATATGATTGCTCAATTACAGCTGGCCAAGGCAACCCACGTATGTTCCGCAGTGCATCAACAGCCGCCTTTATCTGCATCAAACAAGTTATATGAAGCATAAAATACTTATGGGCTTTGTTCTGATTGGCTTAAAATGCTTATGGGCTTTGTTCTAATTGGCTTATTTGATCTTTAGTACCTCTGGCAACTGCATTATTGCTTGAGATGCCCCCGCAGCATCGAGGGGAAGAATGTTGTAGGGAACATAAATTTCTTTTTTCTCTTTCACATCCTGGCCTGCAGCAATTATCTGTCCGCAAACATGCAAATACAGAATAAGCATGAAGCATAACAGTACAAGAGTGCTAATGCTTGAGGTGTTAAACATTAGATATAACCTCTGGGGCAACTTCTTCAGTTTTATTAACAGCGCAAAGCACTTCGAATAGCACACCTGCTGTCTGATATGCCTTAGCCAGTTGTGCCCTGAATCCAATACAACTTAGGGTGAATCCATAGCCGTCTGAAAACAATTAAAACTAGAAGTTACCTGTCCGTATGTTCTGCTCCATCCAGAGCTTTAACATATTGTTCATAATATTGTTGGTAAAAGCTCTGAATTTCCCGAGCATCACTTCTCTTTATCCTTGCTCTAAGAGATGGTTCATTATCCTGAAAGTTGATTCTTGCTCTTTTTATAACTTGAACAGTTTCATCAAAACATACTTGTAACAACGATGCTTCACACAAACTGTAAGACAACGATCCAATGCATTTGAAAATCAAAAATCCAATATGGAATGTAATCCTCATTACACTCACTATCCATGTAGTTTATCTCGAAAATAGAACTACGTGCACTTCAGGACCAAGTTACTAAATTAGTGACGAGCTTACTGCTTAGGCGCAATATTTTAATAGAGGAGATACCATGCACAGATGCCAAATTATTGTATCTGGGACTGATCTGATGTAAAGATTTGACAAACCGTTTGAATCCAATCATGCAAAGTCCAAACATGGAGATGGAGATGGAGATGGATCTGTACCCTTTCCAGACGCTGTAGCAGTCCCGTTTTGAATTGCCTGACCCCCCTTCCACTAGACGTGGGATCCAAACGATGAGCTTTCTCAAAGGCATAAAAACGACCTGTTTGGGCAAATGTTTAATAACTCTTGAATGTAATGAACAGTCACAAATGTGCAAATCCTTACATAAATATGCTACTCTTGGACGTTCTGGTTCTATCTCATTTGCGACACGGAGAATAGTTGCAATCGAGGCAAGAGATGAAGGAACGACTTCACTATCAATCACCTCCCCAGAAATTAGACCAGATGTATAAGTACGAGTAAGACGCCTCGAGTCTGAACCTCGAGTTGCCATTTCTGCTTCGTCAGATCTTCGTGGCGCATTTCCAACATAAACCATTACTATATATCAATAGAAGAACTTCGAACTTCGTTATGTTTCAAGTTGAAATGCCAATCAAGGACTGCAATAAACTGGGCTTCCTTTCTCTCTATTTTTAACATGTAGTTTGGCTGCGATTCGGAAACCGAAATCTGTAGACATTTGCACCTTCTAAAATTGATCCTTCCACAGAAAAACCTGGATTTGGATCCTCTAATTTCTTTTTTCGAGTTTAAAGCTCACCTACTTTTTACGCGGGGCACAAACTCTGCTTGGAGCTGGATCCTGAGACCAGCATTGAGGCCTCATCATAAAACAAACTATTGCTTGTGCTCTAAATCTCGGCAGTACAGTGTTGAACAAATGTGAACAAAACCGATATAAATAGGTGAAACTTCAAACAAAAATCTCCGTCGAAATCCAGCTTTACAAGCTACTTTTCCTAGCGAGTTCAAAAAATCATGTTACTGTGCAGAGAAGCACCTGTTCCGGCTATGGAGATGAGGATTGGTTTGGCCAGCTACCGCAATAGAGTTTGGTTTGGGCCAAAAAATTGGCCGTTTTTTTGGTTCCCCTTTCTCGGTCCTTCCCTCTTCAAATTCTATAATTCCTCCATGCATGCTGTGCTCTATTTTCTGCGGGCAGGATTCGTCCACGTGGCGGACATCAGAGCCTTTGCTTTTTACTCGGGACTTACACATGCTTTTGTCCCCCATTATAGGCGTTCAACATGGGCCACCATAGTCTCATTATGGTCCAATATTCTTGTTATAACATCATGGTCTAATATTCTTTCTTTTGTACCAACATCCATAGTCTCATTATGGTCCAATTCTCTTCTCATAAAAACATTAATATGGTCCAATTTCTTCTTGTAAATAGCCATCCATCTGTTCTTGCGTGTCGGTTCGGGGGGAAGGTCCCACTTCCCCTTTTCTTCCTGGCGAGATCCTTTAGGACCATTAGGGTCCGAAGTGGAAGGGATATGATTAGTAGGCCCTATAGCATGGTCTGAGAGTTACTTCCAGGTCAGGTTCCT
>JAANSK020246199.1:0-13743 GCA_011763485.2 Isoetes engelmannii
CTCGGTCTTGACTGGTGTCAATGATGCCGAGGCAGACGGACGGCCCCTTGATTGGCTTGTCAGGCCAATGAGGGGGAATAATCCAATTCTGATACGGTGGGAGCACCGTAGATGAGTTGGGTACGTCACAGGCGGCGATCTTGGGCCACCACAATTCATCGTGGGGAAGATGAGTCTCTTCGGTATAAGTCGTAAGGTTCTTCGTTCTGAACCCTAAATCTGTTGAAGCGCAACTCACAGCCCTTGGTGATTTTTCATATCGGATATAATCACATGGATCTATGCGACCTCAAGTTCAACGTGGTGGGAGCAAGGCCATGGGCGGTGACTGTATCTATTCATGCCCACTATTAGAGGAGCTCTATGGCACTGCAGACATGAAGGCCAAAGCAAGGAAGATTGTAGAAACTGCAGCATCAACACCAGAGGATCATAGTCGAGGACGGAGCTGTGGCTCTGGTGGAAAGACCAGAGGACTGAAATGATGCTGATTTTGAGAGTGCTGGGTTGTGGATAGCCTTGCGCCCTTGATCCCCACGGATTCTGGAGGAAAGTTCATGAAAATCTGCCCAGCGATTCTAGCCAACGATTCTGAAAGCCTGCATTTTCGGAAGGCCTGAAATTGGAGCTGAGATATGAAGATGATTCCTCCTGGTCCACACTTCATCTATTGGTTTGCTACTACAAAACATGGTGGCGATTCTGCCCCTGGTATAAGGTTTTTCTTATTTAATCTGTGAATACATGCATTTTTAATATTTACAATTCAAAACTAAATTTCAATTCAATAATTTTTAACAATTTAATTTTCAATAATTAGATTTTCAACAATAATTTCAATACAATCTCATTTACTTTTATTTTTTTGTGTAAGTACGTGGCGTCGCGCGCGACGTGACATACATATGTACAAAATACAAGATTGTAAAGATATATGCATCAACTAAATATACGACAATACGGATGTGCATCATCTACAAGGGACGTCTGACAGACGTTTGAGTCATGTCTGGCAGACGTCTGAGTCATGTCTAGTAGATGTCTGCGTCACGTTTGTGTCACGTGTAGGGGACGGGTCATCTAAAAAAATCCAACATGTCTATCATATCAAAGATTTAAGAAATGGGACTCTTATGCAGTTAGAATGCGAGTTTACTCTGTTACAAACTTGTTTGATACTCTATTTTCACAAGAGATAGAGATGTTGCTAGCTGCAACTATGAGTGACTCTTAATAGTAAAATATACCTCAAGATTATGCGCATAGCACAAATGTGCTTGGCATCTCATTCTTTTTTTCCGCTGATCGAATTTTTTATATTGTACTGAGTCACCAGCGGGAGCATACGTACGTTTCGGAGACACTTCAAGGTGAACACTATTTCTTTACCTAAGGCAACTGTGTTGAGATGCATTCTACCTATCAAATGTTCAACTCAATGGTTTCTTTTTAGACAAACATAATGTTCTAATGGGAGATTAAACAAATAGTTAAGTATAAAGATACGAAAACAAAGGATCAAGAAATGATCGTAAGGTGTAAATTTTATTAAAATAAGACATTTCTTTTATTTTCCTATATTTTTGTATTATTATTTCAATTTTGATGTATTTACATATTCTTGTTTCTAAATTTACCTTTTATTAAATTTTAAATATTCTTTTTTGAAATATATGGCCCAATTCAAGCCATTTAAGAGTGAAATTACCAAAGGCGTGGATAAAACGGCCATTGCATGGACAAGCTATATTTTGGGTTATAGTTAAAAGTTTTAAGATTTAATTGGCTTGCCAAAACTCAAAAACCCGGTTAACTGCGTAAATAATTCAAGAATTGGACTCATTTGCAAACCCTAGTCATACGCTTTTATATTGTTGGAGAACATATACACGAAGAGTCTATTTTAAAGTAGATTGTATGCCTTAACTCGTATAAATTGTTTTTAAGAACACAAAATATATTGGCTTTTAGATACATACATACATACATAGAACTTTTTCTGTCATACCACATGGCAACACCCCATAGGGATATATGACGATCCCCTAAATATGTCACAACAGAGACTTGAATACAAGGCTAGAACAAAGAAGTAGAAAGCCATATAAAGATGCAAATGGAAAGGAAAACAAGAAAGACACAAAGGAAAAAGTGAGATACCTTGCAAGCAAACCTCTACAAAAAGCTTCGCTTTACCGTTTAACTAAAGTTGAAATAGAATATATAGCTATCTAAGATGAACACATGGATTGTGGTAGATGGATAGACTGCCATGTATATATATAATAGATATTGCCAATGAGAAGCTTCAAATCCTAAACCTCTATTATGTTATTGACCATTTATTTTAATGAATGGCTTCAAATCATAGAGCTCTAAATTCCAAAGATATTATGCAATAGGCTATGATTATGCTTTTGACTATTTATATCAATGAATGCCCTCAAAACACAAAGCCTAAATTCCAAAGATATTATCCAACAGACTAATATTACCAGGACTAAAAGCCTATATAATCCAGTTCTTGCAATTGAAAAGGAAGAATTCAAAGCAGGCAAGAGAGATGAAGTTTCTAAGCATTTTATTGTTGTTTATGCTAGTAGTTGGAACTTGTGCTATCAGAGATGCTTCAAAGAAAGGCATTGAAGATTTGCTTAAAGAGGGTACGAAAAAAGGATCCAAGATGTATAAATGTCCACCTCGCTTATATCGCTCGCCACCACCTCCTCTTATGTACAAATCATCCTCTCATCCTCCTCCATCGCCTAGTCCACACCGGTCGTATCCTCATGCACCTTCTCCTTTAGTTCGATCTCCAGCTCTCCCATCTCCATCGCCACCACCTTCTCATACCTACAAATCACACCTTCATCCTCCTCCTCCATCGCTTATTCCACAACGATCATATCTTCATGGACCTCCTCCTTTAATCCGATCTCCACCTCCCCCATCTCCCTCGTCACTTCCTCCACATATCTACAAATCACCCTCTCCTTCTCCTCCCCAATCGCCTATTCCACATTGGTGGTATCCTCATGCACCACATCCTTTAGTTCAACTTCCACATTTTCTATCTCCCCTGCCACCCTCTTCTCACTTTAACAAATCACCCCCTCTTCAATCACCCTCACCACCACCTCCTCATATCTACAAATCACCCCCTTATCCTCCTCCTCCATCGCCTATTCCACAACGGTCGTATCCTCATGGTCCTCCTCCTTTACTCCAATCTCCACCTCCCCCATTTCCCTCGCCATTTCCTCCACATATCTACAAATCGCCCTCTCGTCCTCCTCCCCCATCGCCTATTCCACATTGGTGGTATCCTCATGCACCACATCCTTTAGTTCAATTTCCACCTTTTCTATCTCCCTCGCCACCCTCTTCTCATTTTAACAAATCACCCCCTCTCCAATCACCCTCACCACTACCTCCTTATATCCACAAATCACCCCCTCATCATCCTCCTCCATCGCCTATTCCACAACCGTCGTATCCTCATGGACCTCCTCCTTTACTCCAATCTCCACCTCCCTCATCTCCATCCCCACCTCCTCCACATATTTATAAATCACCCTCTCCAGACCAAAGTTTCACACAAAAGTTCATATTTCTCAGTTTGTACAAGATACATTGCAGCTCCACTAAAATCAGGCATTTATTGACAAATGTGCAGTTGCTGAAACTAGCTCCCACGAAGGAATGTTCACTTGAAACAAAAGCACTTAAGTTGCAGCGCCCACAAGCTAAAGAAGGATCAAAAACTAAAACTTCAAATTAAACAATTACCAACACTTTTTTACTTTAATATTCGAAAAAAATGCTTCTGAATGCGAGGGTTTACCTTCAGAAAGTTTCAAATGCCCAATAAATCCTTAACTTCATTGACGCTTTCTGAAACACAAACTAGAACCACAGTATTTGTAAAATTATTCTCCTCTATCTGCATCATCACATGACTTGAAGAACCGACGACAATAGGATCAACAGGACCAACTAGAACACCAGCTAGAATTAGTGTTAGAACCAATGTTGTCACATACGTAGCGTACCATACGTGTAGCATACGTTTCAAAGTTTTTAAAAAGTTTTTTATTTTTATTTCTAAAAATCTTAGAAACTGTATTTATAAATAAAAAAACGTTAAAAACTTCAGAAACTTAGAAAACTTAAAAAACTTATAACTAGCAGTAAGGCAGCCTTGGAGAATGGGTTGGGTTGGTTGCAAGAGTTGGCAAAGGAAGGAAGGTCCTAATGCAACTGCACGAGAAGGCATTATCAACAATATTTCGGATATTGTTGGACCACTGGATAAAAAGCATTGTTGGACCACTGGATAAAAAGCAATCTAAAGCAGCATAGCATCTGTTCAATTACTGCCATCAACAAAAGCAAAAGGAATCGGTGAATGGGGAAAGGATTGTAATCATGAGATGGTTGATTGTAGAAGATGAGCACGAAATGATCCAAACAACATGGTAGATTAAAAACAAAATGTCGATTCCTATCCGTTACCTGAATAAAACGTGGGCAGAAGAGAATAGAAGAATCTAGAACCGTGCTTCGGGTTCAATATGATTTGCAAAGGAACAACTTTTTATTAGCACCAGCCCTCTATATTGTTTGTTTCCAGCAATGCTTTAACATGTAAGAATTTTCTTGCAATAGTATGGACATGTAATAATAAGGCACTTCAAGCATGTCTTTGCAAGAAGAGCCACAATAGCAATCTTCCAAATAGCTCCTGTCTCCGATCCCATCTGAATAGAGATGTCCCTCATTTATGTGAACTTTTTCACAACCAATAAGGTCACATGTCTTGAGAGACATCAACGTAGGCTGCATATAATATGTTGTATATAATATTGAAAATGGTTGCATATAACATAGAAAGGTGTTGTTGTTCACTACTATGTAGACCAACTGTAGACACACTTTTCAGTATCTCCCATGGTATGAGCATTCTCTTGAATACGGCATATGTCCTGGATAGATTTTCAATGTTTCCATCAGTGTAAGAATATGTAAACGCCATGAAAAGAGCTAAGAGCTAGTCAATATAGAGGGCAAAAGGACCTTATATGTCTACTAGCAAGTCATGATATGGTTAATGTCAAATACATTGTGATATCAAATACACTATGGGATAACGCACCAATTGGAATCTTCTTTACAACGTCTCCTTGCCTTTTCTTAGCCTTCTTTATTATTGCCATGAATCCTAATGATAATTGTCTATTCACAATTAGCAGAGGGAGCAAAGTTATACATATCTTGTCTTTGGAATTTAGTGCATGGCACGTCTGTCCAAAGCTTGTCAACTATATCATGTCTGCACATGTCAATCATTATCTTCATCAACACACCCAAGGTAGAGAATAATTTGGTTTTGTATTGTGCAACTTTCATTTCCTCTATACTTAAGCAATTGCACTCGTTTCTGTACTCCCCCCAAAAGAGGAAATAGGAAACTTCATAATAAGCAAGATGCCATATACACGGGTGCGCTAATAAGCAGAGACTTGGCCACAATAGTGGAACATGTAAGTGATAACCTTGCAGTGTTCCACCATAATAGATGCTTCTCCAACCCTTCAATGATCTCTTATCATGTCGTTCCCACATTGACATGAATACCAAACGGGATGCCAAGCAATTCGGTAGATTGCCCATGAACAAGCATCTTCCATGGATAAGCAAGTACAAATGGTGGCGTTGGCGAGTCCAAGGTTCAAAGAGCAGTGCACTTCTGCCCGCCAACAAGCACACCAAATGGCAGTAAAAATGTAACTAAGTAGTGTTTCTGTATCCAAATTCTCTAAAAGAGCAAAGGAGCATAAATGTGTCATCTGCATATTAGATTATATACTTCTTGTGGGCCTTCTTTCATAGCCAAAGCCTACAGAAGGATATCCCTGCTAACTACAACAACCAATTGGAAAGTTCTCTAATGGCTTGCCATGGAATAGAACAGTAGAGGAAGCAGAGACATGCAATTTTATAACACCGGATGACAACCTTGGAGTTGTTCAGATGTTACAGTTGAATGCAAATTTCACAAGCACTATGGTGTATTAAGGGGCTAAACATGACATTGCACTATTTGAAAGGAAAAAAAGGTTTATGTACTTTTTTTTTCCATTATTGTAGGCTATGGCTTTCCAAAGGGCACGTTTGTCCCATTACTAGACCTTCTAGTTATAAAAGAAAAGCGTCAATTTCTATCAAAGCATTGCAAACAAAAAATATGGACTTTGTTTTTTCGTTGTGTTGTTTTGCCTCTTAGCTTTCTTCATTTGTTTTTTCCCATACGTCTCTTGGTCTACATGGACGATTCAATTTATTTCGGTGGTTCGGCTCAGTTTGGTTCGGTTTGATTTGGTTCAATCTCAAATAGATATGGAAGCCACCGTTCTGCCATTATTATGCTCAATAAAGCACCCGCTAGGGCGTAAACGTCTGTGTTGACACATTTTGCAATGTAGCATATCAGGGTAGAAGAAAACATAGATTTCAAGGGAAGTATCTCGTAGAGTAGGCAATTACTTGAGATAAAGTCGGCCTTCATTTGTTGGATTTACCTTTGCTCAATCACTATGAAGATATATTAACAAAGGTTTTAAGTAGCTATATAATTTAACCAAGAAAAAGGAATAGCATCTTTAAGGTTGATCGATCTATAGGTTTCGAACTTCATTGTGAATCCATAGACTAATAAAACTAAATCTCTAAGTAATTATACAAAATAATACAAGACAAATGAGGTTGAGATCCTCCATTATAGGTAATAGGTAACTTAACATATCATGTACCTCAAAATCTCAATAGCTCTATGGTATCCTTTACACGTGTGCTACATCTTCAGACACGGCTACAGCTTCAGGCACAGACCTGCATATGGCCAAAAATATTATTTTTAAAGCAACTGTTCTAGAAGAAAATAAAAGAGCCCGGAGGGGAATGTCTAAAGTAACCTAAGAAATTGCAACGTAATTCATATTTTAAAGACCGATACTAAATCTAAGAAATAGGTAAATGATAGCACAACGAATGGAAGTTTGTGTCGTGTTAGAGATACTAGAATTGGCTTATTTGACTATTTATACTTTTTAATGAGAATCTTTATATCGTGCGTTTAAAATTCATTGGAGATGTGATCTATATGATACGTAGATAGCATTGACACCTAAGATTACATTTATTATTGAATGGGCTATGGGGCACATATAAGAATTCAAGCTAGTTTTATTATGATAGAAAGACTTACTGTGAACGACGAATAGAAAGGAAGAACACCAATAGAAAATACACTAGAGAGACAAGGAAGAGGACAAAAAATCCCCAAGCAACATCCACCCAGAGCACGAAAACCATCTTGTTAGCAGCATGAACCAACCATGGAGAACATACGCCAGTTGAATGAATATCATGGTACCAGACAGATGCAAGGATGGTCCAAATAAGAATTCCAAGAGAGGCAAGGGATTCAAGCGAAATCCAAGCAACAGGAGGAGGGGGTACAGGGTCATCGAAAATGGGGGCGTTATGGTACCGAATGGAGCCCCCTGTTGCAACTAGGGATAAGCCACAAGCCATTAGAGAGCCAATGAAGAATACCCACTTTAGCTTAAAGTCGCATTCTCGTAATTCATGTCCACCCAGTGCTTCTGCACTTATTATTAACCCCCACACATTGATGGCGAACACTCCTAGGGCTATTAGCCATATCACGATTACCGTTATCAGTGCAACACATAGAGTCCTCTCCTGCATTGCCATTCCTCAAACCTTCCTGTTTCTTGGTTGTATATTTGTGTTTTAATCTTGCCCTCGAATATGCATATTCAGTTGCTTCCTATGCTAGTGATCCCTGTCTTCAATAGCAAGATTTAAAGGAAAAGCTAGGCTAGCTTCTAAAAATAATGTACGTGTAAAGCGTTAAGGAGAAAGCCAAATTTGTCCATTTTGAAAAGAAAGTAAATAGTAAAAAATATGGTAGCCTTAAAATGAGCGCTGTTCGCGATTAGGGCAGCGCCGTTCTAGCAGTCTACGGCCTTTGTGATCTGTTGCAGGTATTATGCCAGCCTTTACCGCCATGTTTGTAGATAGAAGTTAGAATTCTTCAATGTTTTTGCACGAGTAACATGGACGGAACGTCTCATAAAGGTAAGCAAGAAATGCAGTTCATTTAAGCATATTATTGAAGGAATGCAAAAGCATGAAGTAGATTTGCCTAAAAGGACTCACTTCAGCTTGCCAAGCATTTAAGCACCAGTTACAATTTTCTAGCACTTCATTTTACTTTGTTAGAAGGATTACTTTCTGAAATTGAGTCTCATAAAGATGATTATGATTACATAGGCATATAAAACTTGACCTGAGGTCTTGTGTCCCATGAGTTTTACCTTATGCATTCTGGCCTTAATACGGCCATCCCTAATAAATTTGAGTTTCTTTTCCATGTTAGTGTTATTCACATTTGATGATGCTAAATGAGCTGCAAAGGAGGAGGTCATGTCTCTCTCTCCTGATGTGTCAATTTCTCTTTTCCATTATGCTTTTTGAGATCTAGATATAAACCAGATATTTCTGGTCCTAATGTGTATTGGGTCCCTATAAAGATAATGGAGAACAAAGAGTCTCGATTATCAATAAATTTCTTCACAGTAGAATTTCTGCCCTTCATTTTTCAATAAAGCAGTGCATTCTGCCAATAGACCTTTTAAGGTAGTAGCCATTAGACCTTTTAAGCTAATAGCAGCCCTATTTGCAAACAGAGAGACATCAAAATTGCTGGATGCAGGCTTATAAATTTTCACGTGCCACATGTGGTATCTATTTTAGAACAAAGCTGCAAGCATTCTGTTACCTAATAGGTGTGTTGCAGCTCTCTAGTATCTATTTGGATAGATTTGTATCCTTTTTGTTGGGAAGCTCATGCGCTTTAAACTCTTCACGTGTATATGCAATATCTCCTTTTGCACGCTTTTGTGTGTGTAGCTTCCATTGCTCCATTTCTTCCCACAGCCTAGCTTGCCTCTCAATAGCTTTTGTTGTTTATTTATGCTTCTCTCACTCCTCAAAGTCCTTTTCTAGGATTTCGATCTTATGGTCTTCTTGGGAAACAACTACGATGGGCAGAATAGGTCGATCTCTTTACGAAGTCACAAACAAGGTGCTGTCGCACAAAGGGCTGCCCTCATGGGAGGCTATTGGAGGGCAGTCAATGCGTGTACTATGTAGAAAAAGAAAATTACAAACAAGCATGAGCCCTTAACTAGAAAAGGACATGCATGCATGCAGTGAATGGAGCATAAAATGGTTGCACTTGTGCATGTTTTTGGGATACAGAGAGAACATAGAGAGAGAAAAGTATAGGGAGTTGTTATGGAAGTGGTACACACTTTACATATGATATGAGGCAGGTGATATCAGTTAGAATCAAGAATTTGCTAGACTGCTTAGCATCATAAGCGTGCTGCAGGTACAATTGACAAAGTTGTTTATGCAATGTTCTGTTTTTACTCGAATACAAAGGGTTAGTGATAGTAATATAAATTCATCCGGATGTGTCAATGGGATTCGGAAACAATAATTCATTATCTTTTTCTAGTGGTTACTCATTTGATGAATAGTTTGGATACTGAGATGAAATTGCAGAGATAATTATGCTGAAACTATAAATTGTTATATTTTCTTAGAGGCTACTCATTTGTTGAACAAAAGGTCGACAAGGTTGTGTGAAGATGTGCATGAACGAAGCACAGAGTTGTGTTAATTGCATTCTCTAGCTATTTAGTTCGATACAGTTCTCTAAAGCATGTTTCTATAAGTAATTGATTGCTTCCCTATAAGAAGTTGTAACAAAACAATTCCATGTCCATATACGTCGATAGATATTTTCAGTAAGTTTTACGCACGTGATTGATCGCTTCCCTGTTAGAAGCCTTAAAAGCACACTTCAATCAATTAGAGAAAATGAAACAATTTTGACAATTTTGAGCAAAGCTAACGTGGTGAATCTCAAGAATTTTCACCGTCTTTGTTAGCTTCTTCTGCCACTAGGTCTTGTAATGGGTTTTTTTGTTCTTTCAATTCCCACCATTGATCTACCGAATATTTCGCATTTTATACCATATCAAAGGCTATCAAACTTTTGATAAAAAACTTCTCTGCCACTTCCAATGGTGAAAAAAACACCAAGGTTGCAATATTTTAAGACGCAAAAAACATGGAGAACCTCTGAGCAAAAAAAAAAAAAACAAAAATCGTCTGAGAACAACGATTGTGCTACCTGCTTGAACATGAATGGGCTTGAATCGGTGACCCTCGGCCTCAACCGGCCTGAATCGGCAGTCTTAGAGCTTTATCGGCCTAAATCTGAGGTCCTGCATCCGCGGAAAAGCCAACCTAATCTGGACAAGAATCGGCCAGGCTACAGATAAGAAGATTTTGAATTTGCCCAAACAGCTCCCGAACCTGGAACCCGAAATCAATTCAATCAAATAAAAAAAAAATAAAAATAAAGGGGGCTCCGCATGAAGCCTCTGCCGCCTGCAAGTCGTTCCACATCCATCTCTCGAGCTTGACGGCATGGAGCTAAGACCTGTCCAAGAGGGGGAAGACGGAATGCCCACGTCGAACACATACCATTTTTGGACCTTAGACACAGGTCTGCAAATCCGAGATTAGGACAGAGACAACCTTCGGAAATACCTAAAATGCCAACTAGCTGCTCTAATTGGCGCAAAAATACGGTTCCTTCTACAATACACGTGCAAAACCTTACCCCAAACCAACGGATTTCAATACGAAACTCAAATAAGGGAAGTTTATTGGATGCCTACACTATTAGGGATCACCACTAACAAGGCCTTGCTCTACACAACCCTTCCATAGTCTATAGTTTTCAAATGTTGATAGCGTGGTTAGTCATTCGGATTAGGCCTCCACTTCTTACCCCAACAGTCCCTATACTGCAATGCGTATGAAGTGCCCTTCCTAACAACTGGTTCATACCAAGAGACTGGCACCTCTTCGTAGTGTGGGAGCGTTGGATCTTGTATTGGATTCTCTTTGGCAAAGGCCATCCAGGTGGGGCCGTTAGTTATCATGTGGTTTGATGAGCAACAACATTCCTTTCTTGACGTCAGTGTAAGGGTCCAATATCTCAACTGAGTTCTTAGGGCAGCCCGAATATGGGTCCACATATGCATTGGGTGCTATGTACTTATCTACCAACCAATGCTTGTTGCCTTGTGCTAAACCAGAAGTCTTGTATGACCACTCTTCCCATTAACACATTTCCAAGTGCACGCATCAAAGCAGACCAGTAGTCAATGACCTCATGGCTGCCCAATGCGTCATGTATTTAGCAAGAGAAGATCTCAATACACCTATACCTCTCAAGCTCGCATAGGGCTGCAATGCCTTAGGTGATCCTCTCGAGATGATCGGAAGACCACTTTCGTCTGCCTTCCACATCCTAATTCCTTTCTTTGGAAACCACTCTTGATGCCCTGGCCTCATCTTGTAGAACATTAGTGGCCACCCATCATTCATGCAGAACTTGAAGAGAATAGGTTCTAAGTGACCATACAAACGATCCTTCTTGTCGGGAATGAAGCCTTTCACCAATGTGTTCTAATCGGGTACTTTAGTGATAAGATATAGTGCAGGAGCCTTGAGGCTACACTCTCTAAAGAGTTGCATTAGCTCAGGTATAGTCAATGCATCATTCCTTCTTAGTAGAGTTCAGTAGTTTCCAAATAGAGCATCTATGTCGTCAGGTATGCCCGACCATCATGAACTCTGGCTGGACCTGGTCAAATACACCCAACCAAACTAGGTAGCACAAGTAAGAAAACAAATACATGTTCTTGTTTTGACCAGAGCAAAAATCGAGTTGCAAGTAAAGCCTTCGCATTAGCTTTTTTTAGTTCCAAAGGCCCCTTTGGTGGAAGCAGAAAATCACTTCTTGTGCCATTGACTACTTTTGCACTCAAAGCCTCCGTGTTTAGAAGTGTTTCACCCTAGCAGGTTTCTGGACGATCGGCCTCTCTCAAGGGACCTCAACTATCCTCAAATACATTCTCCAATGTCTTCAATGCATGGTTTAAGGATCCAACGTGAAAGTTAGAATCATCCGGCCAGAGATCTACTAAAAATATGACCATGCATCAATGCTCCTGTTAAACTAACCTTAAGTCATTCTCCTCTCCATACAGACTTTGCTAGTTTCTCCAGACCGAGCACCATGGTCTTGTTCTAATCCATTTTATCATGTATAATTGTAAGAACATACTCTGTTTGATTGACGAGATAAGACCCTCCATGACCAGTACAAACTCCTACATGACATTTGAGCTGTCATGTGTGCCTTTCTTTTCATTGCAAGCTCCCGTCTTTCATTTGGATTTCTGGTCCGAGCAAGCTTTTTTGATGTACAGCTATTACATTTAGAAAAAGTGATTCTTTTAGCAATACCAACCTCTAAATGGTTCTCCTTCTAGCTAGAGAGAAATGATGATGGAGAGACATGTTTGCCTGTCATCTCGTTGACAGTAATATCTACCTCCTGATGTATATCTTTTTTAGTCAAGATGGAAGGCAAGCTCTTTACATTTTGTCTAACTCCCTCAGTGGTGAGTTTTGAGCGATGGGGCATGGTCTGAGCATTTTGAACAATATACATAGCCAGAACAGCATTGCCAGCTAGCATGTGCAATCTTGTCTTCTTCGACCTACAGTTTCCATGCTCAGCAATCCTATGGCCATCTAACAAGAGCTTCCTCCATTTGTAGAAGGTCAAAATGGGTATTCCATATGCTTTATGCCATGCTTTCACACACACTTGCTTGTTATTCAACATTTAGTGTTTTACAGTACCATTGTTGGAGCAAAGATCTAGCATGTTATATGCAAAAGTTGTGCGTTCTAACCTAATTAGGTTCCAGTAAAAGGTTCTCATGCAAACAATCTCTTTGGAGCTAAAATTGGCACATCATTCTCAGGCAACAAAATGATGACCTGAAATTTAAGATAGCATCAGCATTGGTTTTCATCTCACATTTGGTCTGGGTGGGTTCCCGGTTGATCATCTTATACGGTCTCTTCTTTGCCACTGTCAACTCCTGTTTGATAGCATATGTTTCAACTTCAGCATCTTTCTCTTTAACTGTTTTTACCAGTCTGGAAACAGGCACATTGTCAACAAGCACCAGTTCTATTTGCCATCTGACGAGATCATGCAATTGCGGCTCTTCTGCACATGCTTGGCAATGCATGGAAAGCTTCTCAGGCATAGGGAACCGGCCCGTAATGGTGGCAGCCAGGTAATCTTCATCCAACTTCATGTCACCTACATCATGATTTCGATCAACAAAAACAATCACACCATTTCCATAGGCCAGGTTACAACACTCATGCAACAAAGTACATGTTCTCTCTACAAGCTCGTCTCTTGGGATTCCAAGCATCCTATCTGTATTTTCTTTGCAGTCGTCTATCTTCTTCCCAAAAGCACTATTTCGTTATTTGTGGACTTTGCTCAAGTCCAAAAATAACCCAAATGACGGTAAGTGTTTATTAGAAAGGGTTTTAGGCCTAAATTTGTGGGAAATCATGCAATAAGTAGATAAAAAGTATCATTTGATTGATCGGTAAAGTAGAGAACACAGAAATAAATTATCCACAACATCTTTACAGAACATGGAACAAAGATCCATCAAATAGGGCGGTTGC
>JAANSK020246210.1:0-13743 GCA_011763485.2 Isoetes engelmannii
AAACTTTTCCTATATACGCGCGCTGCATGGGCATGTGCAAGCAGCATATTATGATGTGCAAGCATCGTGGTGATATGTAAAGCAATGCCAAATTTTGACGTAGCAGGATCACAAGGACCTGAAGAACAAGTTGCATATTAGAAAACCTCTTTAGTCTACTAGATACTGCCATGCAGGGTTGAACTCATCTTGCTAGGCTTTAATTACAATTTCAATTCCCTTCACTCTTATGAAGCAAGCTGGATAATTCTGTACCTGCACTCACAGAAGGTTCATTTATTGTTATCCAATGCTTCACACGATCTCCAAAGGCCTCAAAGCATATTTTAGCATAGGCTGCAAAATCTTCACTGAACAACATTATGAAGATACATCATTCCTAATCCTGATATGGTACTGACTCACATAATTCTTGGGCTCAGCCATCCCTTATATGAATTTTCAAGTGCGAGCGGCAAGTCCCAATGGTACAATGTGACATATGGTTGAATACCTAGGTCATGAGCAAGAATATTAAGAAGAAAAAATCCCTCTCTAAACAACATAGAGGAAGCCTTACCTTTGTCCAACAAGCTGTTTATCACATCATTGTAGTGTCTGATACCCTCCATATTCACATCTCCTCGACCCTCTGCATTCACAAAAGAAGATGAGGCATAAATTAGTGAATTGTGGTAACTTTCTTTCTCTTCATGATACAGACCTGGTAAAATCCTAGTCCAAGATAAGGAAAACTTATAAGCATCAACACCCAAGTCATCTAGGAGATCCACGTCTTCCTGCATCAAGGAAATAAATGAGAACAACCTTCAAAATGACCAGTGAAATATTCACAAACCTTGTAGAGGTGATAGCCATCATCTGCTATTTCGGGATTGACACTGCTTCTGCTCCCTGAAGCTCAGAATCAGCATTTGCAGTATGAGAATATTTAAATGAGGATAATTGCAGCTAACCATTGATACATCCATCCACAATTGTGAGGCCTTTGCCGCTCTCTCGCAGAGCTCCTTCAATCTGCAGACATAATTTTTGAAGTTTTAACTGAAATTCCCTATACGTTTGCTTGCAATTCATTAGTACCTGATATGCTGATGAAGCAACGCCAAACACGAAATCCTCGGGGAAAACTGAGCGAGTTATAGCATTGCCACCCAGTTGCCCACATCGAGGAATAGGAGCTGCAATGGAAATGCCTAGAAAAAAAATTAGAAACATGCAAATCCAAGCCATGCTTGGATGCTGGACAATGCAAGCAGATCAGAGAAGCATTTAGAAGACGAAGAAGAAGCAGCATTTTTAACGTCATTTGGAGAGTCTGTGGTTCCTAGCAGACTAGGATTCATGAGGCCCTAGGTTAAAAGAGACCCAGGTGGGTCGGATGTTTAGAAAAAGCAAGCGTCAAAGTCAAAAAAGTTCCCCGCCTGATGCCCATTTGCTGATTTTATTGTGTAGATGTTTGGCTTGGCGCCATAGGTTCTTTTTTGTTGCTTTGTTAGAAGGTTCGTGCCCACATAACCTGTCCAAAAGATCGAAATATTCTAATCAGTATATTATATTCAATCTGCTGGTCAAACACATTAGCCATTCAAGCATCCATGTTCTTCAGTAACAAAGTGCCATCTCATGTTTCTGATCCCCTAGTGACCATATATCGAGGGATGAGTATTGGATTGAATTGTAGGAATATCTTACAAGGTTATGTTTCATCCTAAATTCTGGTCAATATTCAATAGTGTTGATTAAACACATTTAAGGCATTTAAATCAAACCAACTATGAGGAATTGAACTTAAGGCTCACTGTCCTCTTCAAACAAGGAATGCCTTCAGTGAAAATCCACAATCTTAGAAATCCACTTTTCACAAGATGAAAGGAAAGGAAAACAAGAATTCCAAGACTAAGAATAAACAATGTTCTAGAGAATCCTCATAACTATACCCAAGTGACCTCCTAATGCAAATGGACTATTGACACCATATATTAAGCATAAATTTTAAACCAAAGGATGAACACTAGATACCCAAGGAATTTACATTAAGACCAGATGCAAGGAATTGTGACACTGCATTCAGACATGCAATGTTGGTATGAAAGCCTTGATAGTTGCATCAAGAATAATAAAACTTTGCAAAGTTTGGGACAGATTAAAAGTCCAAAGAGGAACGGGTTGATCTGATTTGGACAAGCTCTATGGCAAAGGGTTGGTTTGATATGGACAAGCTTTATAGCAGAACTCATATTATATTATTGAGAGCGATGGGACCCTAATGATAGATTGGACAATGAAGCTAAAAGTGGGGCGGATGCTTTACAATTAAATTAACGCTGGCTTTGGCATAGCACAAACATGCAAACTAGCGGTAACACGGGCTTAGGGAAGGGAAGGGATGGGTTGGATTGTGTAGTTGGGTTTATCACGTTTTTAGCATTTGCAGTGTTTGTTGGTGGAGTTAAACATGAGAATAAATTTAGCGTTTATTTGCTTACGTTTGGATGCCATGACATGTAGAGGTGATACTACTATTGTGATTCTAATTTTGTAGTTTTTTTGGATGCATTATGTAATCCATTATTTATTTTAAGGTAATATATATAATTCTGGTAGGTATATTGCAGTGTAAAAGAATATTTTGGTTTGGACTATGAGGTAGGGTGCATTCAGTCTACGACTATGCGAATGGCGAAATGAAGGATTGGTTGAGGAGGACTATGAAGGTTTTTTAACAAGAGTTTAGTAAGAATAGAATAGATTTTTAACGTCCACGAAGATCAAGAGGTCATGGACCCATACAATGAGCTAGTACAACCATTACTACTAGGATTAAAAAACCCCTGCCTCGAAAGTTTTTCAAGGGAAAAACCTTTGCAGTAATGATGATACTAGACAATCAAGAAAAAATAAGTAGATCAGGACTACTAAAGGCTCAACAATGGAAGACGCTCATCTAGAACCTCAAGTATATATAATGCCAAGTCATGCACAGATGGTGCTCTGAGAAGTTGTGGGAGCGTGGAATGGAATGCCAAGGTCAAATAGCGATTCTTGACCTTCTCAAAAGAGTATCGTGTTCATCTTCAATAACCTGTAACTGGCAACATGCACATAATCTCGCTTCTCGTGGCAATTGCGACCGCTCCCATCTACATGTCTGAATCCGGAGCTTGTGGGACCCAGTGTAAATTGATAAAATAGCTACAAGCTTTTTCCTGGTAAGGAAGCATGCAAATAAGCTTGTGATCCTGGTGCCAAAGTGGGGTTTATATGTGCATTATAGTGACCAGGTTTAACTTGAGCCAAGGTAACTGCATTCCACATCTTTTGAGAAAAACGACCAGCGAGATATTGTTCCAAAAGCTCAAGATCAAAACTGGCAATCATCATGCATCACATGCATTACAACACATGCATTACAACGCTCTTTCCAATACCGTTTCAAGAGTTGAGGAGATATAGCCATGGCAAGCGCGAGAAGAGGGTATCTGTCATCATCCATGTAATGCACCTTGCTAATATAATGGAGATGGCGCTTTATGGCAGAATGTTGAAGAGGCCAAAAACCTATCTCTTGCAAAATAATAGCATAAGGCATCGTAGTTTTGACTTCGAGGCTGTAAGTAAGAAAGGACTTTTGCACTCGTTCCAAGCTCTTTCAAGCACTAGCAGATGGCATGCCCCCACACTTCAGAAGCATACAGTAAAACAAGCTCTACCAAAGCTCGAAATAAGTGAGCTTTCCGTGATCAATCATGGATCTTTGCCCGAAAGAAATTGTTTTGCATTGCCTAAGGTGCTCTCTAGCCAGTAGTCACACGCTTGGTAATACAATGTTCCCAAAGTGTGTTCTTACAAAATTCTACACCAAAATGCTTGTAACTATCTACAACTTCAACTTCGTGGTTAACATAGTGCAAAGTTGGAATAATATGCCGAGAAGATTGAACTACCAAGAGCTTGGCCTTTTGGAGATTAATGCGCAGGCCTGTGTTCTCACAAAAACTGTACAGAGCGTGTAAATGTCACTGCATACTAGCAGTTGTATGTGTCATAAGTGAAACATCATTAGCATACATAAGTTGCCATATGATATAGTCTGGCAGATGATATGCGAAAAGTCTGTACCTGTTGGCATTTATGTGCTTGCGGAACATAGTGATATTTGAAGGCCTTGGCAAACTTTTTGAAACGACACTTGTTTCGTGTCAGACCATTGGCCCTTGCATATCCCTTCAACCAAATGCGGGTCGCACCTGTGAGGTTTGTGGTGGCAACCTTCCTAATATCAGCATCAGTCGTGGCATAGGAATTTTCGAACTCACGTATTTCGTCCGATCAGGATTGAAGATCGATACCTAGGTAGTTCTTTCTGGAAAACTGTGCAAGCTTCTGGTTCTTCTATATACTGGCCAATGCCGAATCCACGGTCTATTGATAATCCTTCCTACTGGACTTAGCTATTTCTGTCTCAGAGTTAGACGAATAGAAGGAATCATAGGAATCTGAACTGGAACTAGAAGTCAGGGGTAGGCATGGTCGCTTAACATGACCTTGTTGACCATTTTCGGTATCAGGTGGAGGTGGAGGTCCTATGGAATAGTTCCTAACCTGAGATGGCTCTGGCCATACTCCTGAATAATTGGTGGCCCCTGCCTTTGTAACAAATAAGCTTGCAATTCTGCCATCTTCTGCTTTATTACAAGAAGCTCTTGCTCTGGGCTGAGACGCCGAATTAGCATTACTGACCCCGTATATGATAATTGATTATAGATGATGGTTGCATATCATAGATTAATTTTTATAACTTTCAACAACATATACAAAGATCTTCCATACTCAACCTAAACTCTATAGCCCATTCAAGAACTGTAATATTATGAAAATAATATGCCATAAGGGTACATTCAAGAGGGTATGTATATATAAAAATAATTTCCAGAATTCTCATAGGAAACTTGGCCCAACATCGTCTGGATGTTGTGAAGATTTCAGAAGGGGCAATCAATGTCGGAGCAGAGCCACTCTGGGGTTGATGCTAAGGGGGCAGCCTCTGCTATAATGTCAGGAGAGAAGGAGGCAGCAAGGGGCGCGGCAACTAGAATCTTCATGCTCATCTACTCTGCCACATCCTGATCCAAGGCATCAAGAGCAAGCTCGCGTCGAACCAAAACAACAGTAAGTTGTTGGCTCTGGATCTTGATGTGCCCTGCAGCTCCCGACAAAGTTCAGAGTGCACACCATAAGCTTCAGCCTCGGCAGCTAGTTGCTTAACCACAAAGAGGACTTGGTTATCCTTGAAGGCAAAAAGGAAGAATCTAGTAAGAGGGTTACCCAAACTAGTAGTCGACCTTCGAGTAGAGATCTGAACCTCCTTGTCAAGGTCTACTGATAATTGCTCTTCCTTAAACTCCTCCTTTTCCTCGGCAATGCGGGCCTTGGTTCCACCGTCAAGGGTTCGCCCTCTTCATCCGGTTCCACAGAAATGCCAACGGTATTGATATTAGGGACATGAAGACCTGTAGCAGTAAACGCATCTCTGATGGCTTGGATGAGGGCGCTTCTAGGATAAATGAACGGAGTCAAAGTGTTTTGCTTTGTAGCACAAGGCTTGCTGAACTAGTGGAGGGAGTTCAGGGGCCGAAATTTCAAAGAAGTCCTACATGCAAAACTCAGTCAATTTATAAAGGACTTCAGCCCGAGTCATCCATCTGAGATGCGCAATAGCTCAATACATCGCCACAAGATTTCATCGAGAACCAGGTATTCTTGGCCAGCCACATAGAAAGTAGGTAGCTTATCCAAACCGGTAATCGATGGATCTGGCTTTGGGGTGCTGGCATCTCTTGGGCTAACTGCTTCCACCTCTGATAGTTGTCACAACTAACATGCTCGTCGTCATCCTGGTCATCCGGGGAAGAGGTGTCTCCCTGCTCTTTTTCCTTTTCTTCCCTATCCATGTACCTGTCCATCCGGAATGGCTAAATCAAACCCACCTTCAAAAAAGGTTTCACTCCTATATTGCAAAACGGGTTGCTCCCTACGTCTACGATAATACCCTCAACTACTTTTGATGCTGAGTGATCATCCCCTAGCATTGAAGAAGTTCATTCATCCCGGGAAATGTATAGAGTAGGGGGATCGCCAAACTGAAGGCATCAGGTACTATTTTCAAAGTGTAGAAGCCTAACCACCCATTGTACTCAAGGTAAGCTTGTATGTTAGAGATGAGATCGATCTTGTGGATCTAATCGACGTGTTACCAATCTTGTGAATCTTGTCGATAGATCATGTTACCTAATCGACGGATCTGGCTTTGGAGTGCTGGCATCTCTTGGGCTAACTGCTTCCACCTCTGATAGTTGTCACGACTAACATGCTCGTCGTCATCCTGGTCACCTGGGGAAGGGGTGTCTCCCGGCTCTTTTTCCTTTTCTTCCCTATCTATGTACCTGTCCATCCGGAATGGCTAAAGCAAACCCAACTTCAAAAAAGGTTTCACTCCTATGCTGTAAACCGGGTTGCTCCCTACCTCTATATACCCTCAGCTACTTTTGATGCTGAATGATCATCCCCTAGCACTGAAGAAGTTCATTCATCCCTGAAAATGTATAGAATAGGGGGATCCCCAAACTGAAGGCATCGGGGTACTATTTTCAAGGTGTAGAAGCCTAACCACCCATTGTACTCAGGGTTAGCTTGTATGTTAGAGATGAGATTGATCTTGTGGAATAGATGATGCGAAAGCACAACAAAGGGAACTTGGGGATCCCAATGCTCACCATCTATATACCAATCAATCCGCATAGTGCTGGTCATTGGAGGAGATGAATCCATGAGGAGGGTTGACAGCACTGCAGGAGCTGAAGAGAAGGGGATAGATAACCCTAAAAGTGATCTCTATCCCTAGATACAAATTTTTTTAAATGAACCTGACATCAGCAATTATGGTACAGACAAAATTTGTACAATATCTATATTTGTACAAAATATATAGAGAGCATAATACACAAAGTACAATGAACAAACATACAGTGAAGCTACGAGTGCTTCTCTCCCCTGATCTACCTTGCTAAATGCAAGTCCTTGGGCATGATAGTGACGCGTTTGGCATGTATAGCACAAAGATTTGCATCACCGAATAGTGCGACGAGGTATGCCTCGGCGGCCTCCTGAAGTGCTAGCACTGACAGGACTTGGAATCAAAGTTCGTTCTTGAATTTCTGGGCAATCTCATGGACTAACCTCCGGAAGTGTTACTTTCAAATGAGGAGTTATGTAGACTTCTGATATTTGTCGATCTCTCGCAATGTTACAGTGCCCAGTTTCCATCTATGTGGCTTCTTTGTGGCAGAAGTGGAAACAACGGGAGTTTTGTTCCCCCTAATAAGGGTCTTCTTCAAGACAGAAGATCTAGCCTTTGCTGAGTTGCCTATGGCTTGGAGATCAGATTTGAAGTTCCTTCGCAGCTTCTTTGTTTTCCTCTTTATCTTCCTTCGGGATCGGCGATGAACTCGGCCTCATCTTGTTCTCGGTCAGGAGGGTTTATACTCCTAATCAACTTCCTCCGGGCATACTCAACCATATACCTAGCAGGATTGGCTCGCATGTCACGCTCGATGGGGACGAGGAAGCGGTCGGTGAAAATCTCAGGGATTTCCCCCCAGATGAAATGCTGGGTGGCTTTGTCAAACGTATACTCGGGGATGTAAAAACTTTCCTCGTCGAGGATACCCTCCCCTTTCACCAAGGTATTTGTAAGCTCTACCTCGGGTCTTAGGGTCACTCCTCGCTATCTCTTGGGCATCGGCACCAAAGGCTAGCTCCATGATTCTCACTGCCTCCAATAGACATGTCTTCGGTAACAGAGGGTTTGTATGGCCAGAGGATCTCGATTCCATCTTGGCAATGCTCCAGGGTGTAAGCAGCACTGACATGGTTCAGTTTGTGGAGGAATTGCTGGTTAAGGTGAAAAATGGAGTATGGAAGAGTTCTTCCAGCCACAAAGCGTATAACTAACTGGTTCAGATAGAATTCAATCTCATCAGGGGATTCAGAAAGCGTAAACCCTATCTCAGCCATGGGTTGGGCGATGGTCATGTTCTCAGGGGATATAGTACCCCTGGTGCGAGCCATTTGCATGTGAAAAAGGTAAGGGTGGAAGAAAAAAGCAAGTGGATGGAGGACTGAGGTGGTAGGGTGGCTATGGCGAACATGAAAAGAGGCAAAAGCGAACACGAAATAACTTTAAAAAACTTTTAGACCTTATAATGTTTAAATATTTAAAATAAAATAAAATAAATAATACAATGGAAATATGAGTGACCATATGGCGCGCTATTGGGGAAAATACGCTTTAGAGTCGCGAGAAAAATTCATATTTCCTTAGGAGCGAAACATCTGCATTTTGGTTACCCAAATGTGATCTGATGATGAGGATTTTTGGTGTTTTACCTAATTCAAGTGTTCTCTACTCATCTGCAGAGAAATCGCCCCGATCCGAGCTTTGTACGAAAAGTTATGGCCTTCCAAAGTGAAAGACCTATTTCTGCTCTAACTTAACTTTATCCTTCAATTCCCTTCAAATTTTCCACCCCTAATTACTTCCTACTCTAATTAAGTCAAACCTCACTAAGTAGGCCATGGCCAGTGCTATGGTCCGGCCTATCGAGATCATGGTTTTGATACCACTGCAACACTCCCCGATTTTACACGATGCTCCCATCGTATAGATACGGGAAATTCCCCTCCCCAACAATACAACCACTGGGTCAGGCTCTCCTTCTAACCCGAAACACTTCTGATGGTCAAGTGATATGAATACGGTAGCTCGGGGGTGTGGTCTCAGTATAGGTGTGTAAGTTTGACAATATTATGGCAAGGCAAGGCAGTATAATGACAATATATTGGCAAGGGATCATTGGTGTAAATAACATCACTATTATTTACCAAGCTAAAGCTATTTAAATGGATAAAGATCCTAAATTAATCCTTACGTTAAAATACCTCTTAAAGCCAAAACGTCCCTTTTGTAAAAGGACGAATTGTTACAAAAGTGCTAACAGACCTGTTCAGGGGGATCTCTATCAACGACAGCTCCTTATCTGCATCGAACTCAGCTCCAGCATCACCGGCACTGCTCCAGCGATCGAGATTGTCCAATTCGGCTCTTCTACACTAGTTTTTGGCAATCCAAGACTTCAAGGGATTCTTGCCCGTCTCTTGAATAATCCTTTCTTGATCTTAAGAATTCTTGCCAGAGAATTGCCATTGCCTTTAGCCTTGCTTTCACTTGTCAGTTCTTAGCACCTGAAGATCCGGTTAAGTGGAGAACTACCCTTTCTTTTTCTTGTATGCAGAATCATTCTCTAGTTTTGCTGAGCTAGAGCAGATTCCATGATTTGGCTCTTTCTCTAGTTTTGGTGAACTAGAGCCCGATTACCTTAAGTTATTGGCGTAAACCGGTAAGAAGAGCTTTTGTTATCTTTGCTAACTGTTTGGAGGATTATTTAGCAGTTCAGGACGGATTTACAGACTAAGAGATCTTATAATTGGATAAAGCTTCTGATTAAGGTTTGGAGAGTTATAAGGAATGAATCATTTGGTATGATTCATATCATCTAGTGTCCGAGCAAAGGATACGAAGGTGTCATTGGTCATCCATTCCTTCTATGGGACATCCTATGTGGCGAAAGCGTAACATGTTAGCACAAGCATAAATCACATCAACAAGATGCCACTTGGCCCCTCCATCATCTAAGTAACAACCATATATATCAATAATATCCATAATGCAACATAAATAAGGCTCTACCCTGGGCCCAGACTCAATGGGGTTGACTGACGGTCAGGGCCTTCGGATAACAACAAACAGAGTCATGACTATGGCGTTGGCTAGCATAGAACATTGGCTAGGGCAGTCCACACCATCCGCCCCTCTTGTGCATATTTTGCAGATAGGCCGAGACATGCTATAACATGATTGTAGCCTTCCAGAGATGTAATCTCATGGAATCACCCTATGATACTCCAAAGTTACATCTCCTTGGTCCGATGAGGCAGGAATGAGACAAGTCCCTTCCAGGATCATAATGGTTCCATGTGTGGCCAGAGAGTGTGACCTCCATTAGGCGATCCACACCCGTACCCAGCTTAACCCCCCAAAATCCATAGGTCGAGATCACCTGCACCTATCAAGTCCAAGAACCATCTTTCGTATCGATTCCTGACCCAGGGAGTGTCAAGCCCATACCCAGCCCAGACACAATGACCGACAATAAGCCTAGCACATCAAAACGATAGCCAACCACAGCTGGATCCCGTTCCACTTCATTATTATGTCCCTTATCTAGTGTTCAATCACATGATAACACCTATAGCCCAGTGGGCTATGTGTACAGGCCGCAATTATTGGGATTTACGGGGTTCTAACTAGGAGCATCTACTACATTCTAGTGGCTCTTTTAGGTATAACCCTCCCTTAATCCCACAAGCATAGTGCAGCAGGAACTACCTTTAATCCATTCATAACTTTAATTGCTGAATAACATAAGGATTAACCATTCATCTACACAATCAAGGGCCAATTTTTATCTAGAAACTCATCCTAACTACTCCTACTAACGAGTGTCCTCGCTGGATCCATTGGTATGGAGATTACTCATCTTCTAAGCGCAATTTCATTATATGTGGACTTCTTGCAAGTCCATATATACCTCAAATGACCAAACGTGTGTAGAATAGAGGTTTTTGCGTGCAAAGTATGCAAATATACTAACCACGACATCTTGAAAATAGAGGGTATTATTGTGGACAACAAGATGAAGTACAACTTCTTTAAGAGTTAAAACTTTAAATAAATTTCATAAGATAGATAGATGGATGGATGGATGGATGGATGGATGGATGGATGGATGCACGGACGGACGGATGGTATTTTGTATGGCATACTGCATGGTACTATCTGTAGCGACATATGATGGTTTCCTAAATGTTGCACGAGAACACAAGACCTTCTAATTGCTAACCCAAAGAACTAGCCACCAAACCACAGACAAGGAGAGAAGGAAGCACCCAGAAGATTGACATAAATGCACAATAGCTCGATAACATACAAAACACCTTTTTTTCATCTTGACCTTCGTGACATTTGTCCCTTGGAAAACATAAAACACCTTGCTTTAAAGGGATTCCTGCATGCAAAGGGACAAAGCGATACAGGAACGATCATGAGAAGGAAAAACCTGTAGATGTTCACATAAATATTCAATAGCCCGACTAATCTATGCACCACATATTCCAAATATGAAAATCATTACCATTTTAGAAGGAAGCCACTATGCGCCTCATGTGAAGGGACCAAACGATCTAGGAATATTCAAAGAAGAAAGATGCGACTGATGCTTCACAAAAACGCTAATGGCCTAAGCTTTTGTACACTTTGTATCCCCTTGTAAAAACGGTACTGGTTTTCTTAGTCAAGAATGTGGCACAATGTTCTTATGGAGCACCCCGCTATACACAAGACGCATTCCGATGGCATCAATTCCTATCTTCATAACCTGCTTTTCAGTGGGCACCATGGTTCTACCATAGCATGCAAAGGAAAGCAAGTCATAAAAGTAAGTCTTGGTGCTATTCATATCACACATAGCCTTGGTGTTCAAGGAAAATCATCGGCCACAATATCTCCCAATGCTCGTCCACTTGTCCTCCGGGACAGTTTGTCTCTTCGAGTAGAGTAGAGTAGAGTAGAGTAGAGTAGAGTAGAGTAGAGTAGAGTAGAGTAGTTTTTTTAACATCCACGAAGACCAAGAGGACATGGAACCAATACAATGGGTTAGTACAACCATTATTACTAGGATTAAAAAAACCCTGCCTAGGATGAAAGAGACAAATCCCATATGTTTTATTTGCTCTCTTCCTATGTAATTGAATGGCTATGATATGCTCTTTATTTCTTCTCTTTTCACAAATGCATTGCTACTTATCTAGTCTATGCACTGCATGCTCCAGCCAATTTAGAAGGAGGACACTATACGCCATGTCCCCCCGTCTTGACCTCTGGGATTGTTTGTCCCTTTGCAAGCACAAAACACCTCGCTCTGAAGGAATTTTTGTATGTGAAGGGACCAAACGATCCAAGAATATTCAAAGAAGGAAGATGAGACCGATGTTTCACAAAAACGCTAATGGCCCAAGCTTTTGTAAACTTTGTACCCCCTTGTAAGGTACTGGTTTTCTTAGTCAAGAATGTGGCACAATGTTGGTATGGCGCATTTTGATGGCATCAGTTCCTATCTTCATAACCTGCTTTTCGGGTGGCACCATGGTTCTCGCATAGCATCCAAAGGAAAGCAGGTCATAAAAGTAAGTCTTGGTGCTATTCAAATGTATATCACACATAGCCTTAGCGTTCAAGAAAAATCATCAGCCACAAAGTGTCGTGAGAACGTTCTCCCAATGCTCGTCTGCTTGACCTCCCGGACCGTTTTTCCCTTCGCATAATGCAATCTTCATCTTTGCCTGCGAAGGGGAACTCTCAAGAGGACGAGTATGAGAGAGAAGGTTCACAACCACTGTGATCCAGGTTTTGGATGAAAAGAACATCCTTTAAGTAGGTAAAGTAGAGAGCAAGAAAATGGTTTAGGATTTCTCATGTTCCTATTTGACAAGTCTAAAATGCCGCGTACAATGAGACATTACTTTTAATTTTCCATCTCTTTTTGTTGCAAATCCTAAAGAGACAAATCCCATATGTTTTATTTTCTCTCTTCCTATGTAACTGAATGGCTATGATATGCTCTTTATTTCTTCTATTTTCTCAAATGCATTGCTACTTATCTCATGCCTTGCTCTTCTCTTAAAGGAGCGCTATCATGACTCATGCCTTTGAAGCTTAATATTGAAATAGTAAAGCAATTGTGCAACAAGGAACTTAGCATTATTTTTCTATTTAATTTATTGTGAGCAGATTACAAAAGGGTATAACCAGATTGCAAACGGGTACAGTAAAATGAGAAACAACAGTATTTGCTGTAAGGTCAAGTTTGATGCAGCCAAAAAGTCCCTCAACAGCACCTTGCAAACGGGTACAGTAAAATGAGAAACAACAGTATTTGCTGTAAGGTCAAGTTTGATGCAGCCAAAAAGTCCCTCAACAGCACCTTCCTAACGAAAGTTTGTGAAGGAAAAGTGTTTTTTCTCATCGGATCGAGCGAGATAAATAAGAAGAAGTCAGTCCCAGAAACTATTCTTTCTGATCCGAGAACGGAGTACAGCGGGGTTAATCACATCTAAGGCCATGAGTGGTGGATAATGTCTGACAGAAGTGGTCGATGGTACTATGGGGTCTTCTTTTCATGAACAAGAGTGATGACTCAACATGAGATGCCATAGTATATTGCAATCATAGTATGCTAAAGAGGTCGCAATAAAGAAATGCCAGCTTATACAAATTCCTTCTGTTGTTTACCAGTAATGGCATTCTTGGATCATCAAATTGGAACAAAATGCAAGTTACTTTAACTGATGATCCAGTAATTAAAGCTAGATTGATGGTCATAGCTATAGAGAGGTTGCAAGGTCTAGTTGATTATTGATTCTCAAGAACCTTTTGTACCATAAAGCAGAGTCCTTTGGCTGTCTAACCATCGTTTTCCTGTCCACAGCATACATACCATATAGCCAATCGAGACCCCACTCCCATCCATCCAAGAACGACCACACAAAGTATCCTTGAACATTTAC
>JAANSK020246221.1:0-13742 GCA_011763485.2 Isoetes engelmannii
CCAGTGGCTGCGATGAAGCAAGGTGTCGCCATGCATGCTGCCCGTGTGACGACCGTATTAGTCAATATTTGTATGGTCGTCACAATAGCTTTCAAATGAAAGCAGAAATTGTCCTATTACAAGAACATAGACTACCAATTTTTAGAACAGCTAGGTTTGGTGGGTGTATTGTCTCAAATGGAGATCCTGTCTGGGCCCCATCAAATGGAACAAAAGGAGGAACACATGTGATATGGATTGGGTACCAATGTTCAGACAAATATAGTCACGCCTCAAGGAGATGGACTGTTGTAGTACTAGAGAAAGCAAATGAAAAGTTAAGAATTATCAATATATATATATGCATGAACAGAACTAGGAGAAAGAAAAGAGAAGAGTCATGGCTTTAAATGAGCAGTTGTATTACAACAAAAAATATAGATAACCGGCTAATGGCTGGAAATTTTAACAATACTCCAGCCTAGGACCAAAAGGTTGGCTAAAAGATTAATATATTTAAAAAGGAGAGAGCAGCCTAGGACATTCTTATGGTTCATTTTACCTATATTCCACCATCATCCTCAAATTTGTACTCCTGGAGCAACAAGAGGAAAGGAGAAAATAGAACCTATTGCCTCCTAGATAGATTCTACATCTGCAATAAGAATATAATGACATTCTATAATTTGGTCCTCTCATCAGATCAGATGTATGGAACTCAATTTCAGATCATTACCCTCAGATCTTTGAAAACATGATCACGGCTAAGAAGGGTGGTCAGAACATCCCCTTCAAGTTCCACACAGATCTGTTGAATATTAAAGCTTTTTATGAGGACTTCAAAAAGTACTATGGTACTTTGCCTCGAACCCCTAAAACAAAATGTATGAAGGCAGTTATCCAAAAAATGAAGGACATAAGAATAGAACAGAATAGAACAGAATAGAACAGATAGAACAGAACAGAATAGAACAGAATAGAACAGAATAGAACAGAATAGAACAGAATAGAATAGAATAGAATAGAATAGAATAGAATAGAATAGATAAGAATTTTTAACGTCATGCCACGAGGCAGCAGCGTCCAATCGGACATGTGACGAATAGAATAGAATAGAATTTAACGTCCACAAAAACCCAGTCGGCTTATGGGACAAAGAAACTACAGGAAAGAGAAAGTGAGTTGGAGATATAGGTAAAGATGGTGGAAGAGAATGAGGCCAAATCCATAGCAGCGAGAAGTAGGTGCAAACATCAATGGCATCGACATCAAAAAGTAAAGTGTTAAACAATGGAATAGTAAAAGTTAAAACTGGAGATGGTATCTATTTGGAAAAACAAGAGGAAATTGAAACTTATTTCCACAAGCAATATAGTACACTATATGACACATACCAGGTTGATGAGGATATCATACAGGACTATTTCAAAGAGATTTCAAAAGACATACAGAACATTGAAGGAAGATGAAATTTTAGGTACACCTGATGAAAAAAGAAATTTTGAAGACTCTAAAATCAATGGCATCCAGAAAAGTCCCTGGGCCAGATGGGTTCCAACCTAAATTTTATCTTGATTCTAGGATTTGATGAAAGATGATCTTTGTATTTCAAGTTATTCCTCATGCCTTGCAGCAAGTTTTGTTCAAAGTTCTGATTTATATTAATGGCAGATGAAGATAAAAATCTTGATGTGGCCACAGAAAAGATTATCGTGAAGGAGGATGCTTCCCTAAAAAACAAGAGGAAATCTCGAGCCACAAAGGATGCACCAAGGGTATGCATATGTATACATCTCTAAGGCATACATGCTAGTTTTGTTTCTATCTATGTTATTGGTCAGATTATCAACTCACAACATTTTTTGAAGGCATAAATCTGCTGAATCAGAAGTCGATCCAAGGTAATACGGATATTTTGTTTTTATTTTAGGCATTGATTGACACTTCAATTTGATCTTGCATCATAGAAGCATGCGTGAGAAGTTGTGTTCCTACACGCCTTCGTGCCATCCAATGACAACCCCCCTGATCCTCCGATGAAGGTCGTCGATATTGACCTGGAAGAATTGTATGCACCCAAATAAAAAATGATAAGTCGCCTTGTTGAACTCTACGGCAGGTAATGTATTTGTGTTGTAGTTGTAATGTTGTATGTGATTTTCTGATTTGGAGAGGTCTGCAAAATATTATGTATATAAATAGATCTTATAATTCTGAGATACCTGCATCATAAATTGCCACCGAAATGGGAAAAAAAAGGTTTACCTTTATCCATCTTATAACTTTCACGTGTTCAAGGAGGCTACAGCAAATAAGAGAAGAGTTGACGCCTCAAGAAACGTCGTAGATATCGTGAAACAGGGAATGAAAGGGCTGGTTATGTCTAAATGCCAGTATATTCTTTTACCCGTACTTGAGAATGAGCACTTTGTGCTGCCATATTTGCTTTTGCAAAAGGAAATCCTAAAGTTCTTCGTGCACCATCGATTCACATTTTAAATAGTCCGAAAGGTTATGCAACAAACAAGAAGGCAATTAGAGGGTATGTGGCACTCTTGCGACAACTTTCTCTCATTCCTATCTACTTACTTTATATCTTACATTTTTGCTTTTACATGTGCAGGCTTCATACGCAGATATTGACTCTATCAATGAGTCAAATCGCAAGTGGCGTTGATTTCGTTAGGAGAAATAACGTGAAGGGACTTGAACATCTCGAAGTACCTCAGCAGCCCGATCTGTCATCTTGTGGGTTCTATGTAATGGCATGCATGCAAAAAATTGTCAATGCAATTGTCGCTCATAGAGAATTGAAAGTAAGTGAACTGATCCTGCAACTTGACTTGGCTTTTAGTGACATCATTTTTACATTGGTGTGTTTGACTTTCTGCACTACATACAGGTTACAATAGGTTGGGTTTCACATGAGTATGCACTAGACCGACGAGCATTCTTGCAAAAAACCCTACTTAGACAGTGTGAAGATGGAGAAGCCCTTGATGGGTCTAGTGGTAGTTGAATCTTACTGCTATGCCTCCATTTTATTCGATTTCCTTGGATGACTAGGCTGATCCAGGATAGGCAGAACACTCTGGATGTTATTATGGCTTGGCAATGTCTCCTATTTTGTCTCGACCTTATCTTACAGTTTAGGAAGATGTTTTTGACTGTCCATGAAAGGTCTTTTTCTGAAAAACAGTATTCTCGTGCCTTTTTTGCATACCATCATGGCAAGTAGGCGAGTTTTGAACGAGTTATTTGCCTAGAGTTGCTAAAAACAAAGTTTTATTTTTAGAGTAATATATATACCAGTGGAACTTGTGTTTTCGTACCTTTCTATTTTTGCTTTTTCTGCAAAGTAGAAGTGCATTTTTAGCTGGGTTTAGGATCATGCAGATCCCATTTAAATAGTGTACGGCCTTGGTGAACTTATGTTCTATTTGTGTACTATGTCCATGCCTCGGATCATCCCAATATATGCGAAGAAAGAAACTTGTTAAAATACGGTTGGGAACCTACAGCTGCTCGGGTTGGTAAAGAAACTATAGGCAATGCATTATTTCAGAACTATGTAGGCTACTTTTGTAGACTACAAAACTACCACATTCATGCATAAGTTTAACATGCCGAAGTTTAGGTGGTCATACATGTGCAGAATGATGGATTGGCACATGGTTTTCTAAGGAATAACCCTTCCATTTGTTGACTAGTCACGCTTTGAAAAAGACCTGCAAGCTTTATATTTCTCTGATGTATGGGCGGTCCCTACATGTTTATTATGAAGGGCTGACCCTTGGTGGTTGAAAAACTGATCTCTTTGATGTGCTGCCAGACACATATAGGATTGTTAGTTATGGATTTATGGTGACATTTTTTATAGTTAGGGGATGTACTCGACTTAGGATCAGGTATTTGGTTCTCTTTTGAGCACATTTTGGTTTTCAAAGAACCATGGACTTATTATCTAGAATTGTTTGTTGCTGCTCTACTACTCATGATAGTATATGTTTGAAGTCATTTCATTAGCATACCTTAGCTAGGAAATTGGCTTGGGCCTGGGTCTTGAAAGTTGTTTGATGCACTCTTTTCCGACTCATAAGTCCCCAACACTTGGCTTACAGAGTGTGGTGGTACTACGGATTCTTTGCAACCTTCTGCACCAACCTCTCGCACTCGGACTCCAACTTTTCATGGGGTCCATGATGATGACATGAAGGTTGTAGTTGACTTGATGGATACACTTTCACCCCCCTTGAAAATTTGAAGCAAGGTATTTGAGTTCTTTGATAAGTGCACACTTATATGCTTCCATCTCATGTTCTAACTTCATTACACAGTTCCACGCAATGACCAAGTTTCGTTCGATGTTATGCAATACATGTACATGGCTAAGGCTAGCCACATGGGATGATATGGACACGTAAATTTTGGCAAAAATTATAACAGACAGTCAAAGTTTTATAGCCATTGTGAAAAATCATGTTGATCATGAACGTACCAAACACATTGAGCTGAGCATACATTTTCTCAGAGATCTGGCTGCTAAGGGATACATAGAGATGAAGTATGTAAGTACAGAAAATCAAATAGCAGATGTTTTCACAAAAGCACTTCTAGAAGGTAAATTTACATAGTTCAGGGATATGCTAAAAGTTAAAGAATTCACATAATGAAGGAGGAATAAAAAGCAGTTGTATCATTATGAGAATTCTTTATTTTAAGAATGATCTAAGGGCCTAAGATGATCCTACATGCATAGGATTACAAGGCTAAACTTGGCTCCAAGATATTTGTGAAAGGGGAAGATATTCGAGAAAGGGCCCGTTATTTTTAGTTGTGGCCCTTAAGTTAAACCATTGAATTATTTAATGAATAAGGGATAAGAGTCGACCTGTCAACTAATTATTTTGGAGCGAAAACTCAACTCAAATATGGTAACAGGTGATTCATCACCAAGCCGACGGGATTAATCCCCAAAACGTCGGATGTACATATTAAATACAGAAGACAAGTTGTATATAGGATATAGTAGCATACGGGATTCAGATTAAGGAGGAAGATCGATTCCAGTTTGGTTTGGATTTGCCACAATTGGGATCACAATCCCATTGCTATAGTAACCAATTATATTATTGAATATTATGACCATTGAAATTTCAACTTGCAAATGTTCCTATGATTGAATGACATTGGTTATCACTTTGTGGAGTTGAATAAAAACTTGAAGTTTGATTGTGTTTTGGATTTTAATTGCATTTGTGATTATCATTATCTCTAAATTCTACATAGATTTGATGGTAAGTCCTCCTCAAGGACAAGATTCGAATTTGTTGCTACTGAATTTATTTCCGCCATAGCTTCGTACATGCCAAGATCGATCAAACATGCAAATGATTTGAATTCCTATGCTTGGTTCCCATGAAGAAAGGGATTTCAATCCGGTGGATAGCTTCAATCCGGTGGAGGGAGTTCAAAACGTGCATTAAATTTGTGGGTTGCTAAAAATAATTAAAAAGAATCTCATGTGGACCAGCTGCATTAATGAAAGGCAACCAATGTAAAATTCAAATTTTATCTTAATTTCACTTTAAGCTAGTGTATTTTCTTACATCAATATGCAAGAAATATAAGACACCCTTTCGTGCTTCTAGCTAGTCTCTCTCTCTCTCTCTCTCTCTCTCTCTCTCTCTATTCTCTCTCTAGTTTCTCTATATTGTTGCTTTTTCTCTCTAGTTTCTCTCTTTAGTTTGTTCCGTTGTTGTTATTCTCTCTCTAATCTCTCTCTTTCTAGTTTCTATTCTCTCTAGGAGGATATTATTAAAACTATATCATATGTCCACCATTGCGACTTTGCATTCTAAAAGAATTAGGACAAAATAAGTATCAAGCAAGTCTAAAAATTTCCCGGCTTCAAAAAAGCAATAAATCTTTGGCTATATCATATTAGAAAAATTCCAAAAACTTTTTCATCGCCGGCAAAACAACTAATATTTCTAATCGTTAGATCATTAGATATGCTAGAATATACCTCAAGATGTTCAAAACCCACCCTCCCCCTAATGAATTGCCCCAGGGACAATCTAGAAATATAAATTTATTAGAAAAACAATTATGTTGGCTTGTTGGTTGTGTTGGTCAAAGCATTTCTATGAGGATATCGAATTATTTTGGTAGAGGTTCAAGTCTTCGTATTTTCAAGTCTTCGTATTTCATATTCTAAAACCTTAGACGAACTTGTATTTCACATTTTAATCATAGGCATCCCCAATCATAAATGACCATAATCAAAACAGAAGGTGCCCAGAGGTCCCAACATACATTCTGGGACGTAGGATCGACAAATCGGAGGGCCGGGGTACTAGGGCATGCAATATATTCACTCCCAAAGCAAGTCATCCTGCATATTTCAACTGAAATGCAAATGCATCAACATATTTCAACTGAAATGCAAGTGTATTTGCTAGGGTATGCAATATATTCACTTCCAAAACAAGTCATCCTACATATTTCAATTGAAATGCTACATATTTTAACTGAAATGCAAATGCATCAACATATTTCAACTGAAATGCAAGTGCATTCTGCATAAAATGAAGAGATGCAATTAAATAAACTGACCTATCTATCTGTATCACTAGAAGATTTAACTAGAAGGCTCAACTTTTACAACTGAGATGATCACACGAAAAATAGATACACATTCACCATGGCATATGCCAATCAAACCATTTGCCAAATACCCTTTAGCCATGAAAAGAAGACAAACCTTAAATTAACTAATTATCTAAATAGGAACTAAATTGTTACAAGGCAATTTCGAACCTAGATCTACAAGACTGAAAGCCTAACTAATAACTGCTTAGCCTTACACATTTTTAGTAGTGAAGAATGACAGACTAGAAAAGGCCATGATAAAATCAAAATGAGCTATTTGGACTACTAAATCTTCTAGACATAATAGTAGTTATGTTTATACTCAGAAAAACCAGACCAAGTTCACATTGTACTTCGAATTGGCAGGTTATGTTTCTACTCAGAAAAACTAGACCAAGTTCACACTAAAGCTGAAGCTGGATCAGAGAAAATGAAGCCAATATGAGGAATGTCTTGCGGGGCTGTTAAGCAGTGTTGCTTGGTCAAGAAATGTAGAAGAAGATGCAATCCGTTTCTCAAATTTATTACATACAGCAGCTATGAGTACATTTTGGATGTACGAGGCAAAGAAAGACAAGGCAAAATGGTTGGTGGGAAGGTAGCAAGGTGGTATAAATAAGGCAAACTGTTTGGCCTGCACAAGCCAAGGTGGTATAAAAAACCTTTAAGGGAGAAGAAAAAAAGCTATTTTAGGAGACGGCATGACAATCTTAGGCAGTGGTTCTGTGAGCGTCCTAAAACATTTTGGAAGAAAATATCAAGTAAGTCAGCATATACAAACTTAGATGCATCGGTACTGCTACATACGATTAGGGAGATCTATGAGGCACCCAATGCCAAATCCATGCAATCCGAGGTTGTAGATGAAAATATGTTCACAATAAGTGATATACAAAGCACACTCAAAGACATGTCCAATGGTAAGGCTGCTGATCTAAAAGGGTTGAGTATAGAATTGCTAAAGTGGAGTGGGGATAAATCCATTGAGAGGTTATTAAATCAAGCTGTTATGAAAGGGCTGCCACGGGACTGGAAGGAGAATAAAGTTTTCCCGATCCATAAAGCTGGAGATAAGAACAATGTGTGCAATTACAGGACAATTCTGATAGGTAGTATGTTCTCAAAGTTATTGGGAAGTTCGCTGGAGTGAAAACTAAGTTATCGAGCTGATGAAAATGGGAAAAGTGCCTTATTGTACTCTTGATCATGCACTTAGCCTGCGAGTTCTAAGCTAAAGGCCCAAGGCGAGCTTTGTTTTTTGCTTTTATAGACTTTACAAAAACGTTTGATATAGTCCCTCGGAAAGATGTGAGGGCCAAAATGGAACATATTGAAGTACCACAATCAATCAGAGGTGCTATTGTTAAGCTCTATTCTGAAGTGTTAGCAAAGTTGTCTGTAAACTTGGATACAAAAATCCATAACACAATAGGTGTCTGCCAGGGGTGCCCATTGTCTCCAGCTTTGTTTGGACTTTAGAGGAATGGTTGAGCCAGAGAAGTTTAGCATGCACCTGCCTAGGTAATTTTCTTATTCAACTTCTTTTGTATACTGCTAATGTGGTTTCGTTAGCAGATAAACCAGAGGGTTTGCAGTCGCAGCTTGATTCTTTGACTGCCTTTTGTAATAAACACATGAAAGTCAACTTAGCCAAATCTAAAGTGATGGTCTTTGGGACCACTCGTCGGCCTGTGTTTGTGTATAAAGGAGATCCCTTGGAAATAGTTGACTGTTACAAATATCTAGGACTGGAGTTTTCATTGAAATATACCTGGAAAGAGTGTGTCAGAAAATGGATAGCAGGTGGCAAAGCGGCTTTGTATAGTATGTTATCTAAATGCCATGAATCTTCTCTCATTGATTGGGGATTAAATAAAATCTTATTCAAAACATTGGTGCAAACTGCTATTTTTTACGGATCACCTATTTGGAGTCCTAGTTTCTCATCACATCAGCTATCTCAGGTTGAAACTGTCCTAAAAGTGTTTCTCCGTGAGGAATTGGTGTTAAACAACAGATCCCCTTTGCAATTCTACTAGCAGAAGTCGGCATGCTTCCTCTTGAAGCAGAAGCTATGTATCAAGCAATAAACTTTGTCAACAGGATTCGCAGGCAGTCAGAAAGTCATTTGTCTAAGAAAGCCATGATCCAATCAACATTTTCAGGATGGTATCGAGATTTGCTAGCGTGGACTGAACGTTGGGAAATAACTATGCAGCATTAGCCAGACACTAAGATTGGGGCTCGGGATTTGGTGCAGACATGCGCTGTGGAAAAATTATGGGCAGCTAGAGGTTCACGAATGACCATCTACATCTCAGAAGTGAATCCATTGTTGGTTTACTCTGAACAAAATTACCTGAAAGTGCCAATCTCGAGATTCTTGAAGCAGTCCATAGCAAAATACAGGAAAAGCTCTCAATAGGCTACATGTGGAAACAGGTAGATGGTCAAATATTCCAAAAGAGGAGAGAATATATGACCAGAACTTGGTTGAAGATGAGGCACATGTGTTCTTACATTGTTTGGCATATGAAGAGATAAGGAACAGGTTCGGTATACAGGCTCATGATTTTCTATCACTACTTGATAAGGACCCTATGATACTTGGTCACTTGGCCGCCGCAAATGATGAACAAAAGTAAGCCTTAATAATTTTCTCTTGAGCCTCTTCTAAGATACGAGAAGAAGGAATGTCCAAGCCATGAAAGATAGATAACCTTCTTTGCCTCCAAATAGACCAAAGTAACTAACCTAAAGCCAGGTGGAAAGCATGACACTGCATCATGGTCCTAGTGTCAGGATACACTGCCAGAAGCACTTGTTGACTGGTTAGGGTCGCATGAAATAGCGACATAAGCCATGAACAAATTTTTTTGAAGGTGAGGGCATAGGAAAAAAATAATTCTCAAGAGTCTCAACCTGCTGATACAAAGGACACAAGTCTGACACATGAGGATCAAACCTATGAACCAATACGTTGACTGTAGGGCACCTATGAAGAATTTGCCACCAAAGGACAACTACCTTAAGATGGAGTAGTTTATCCCAAGCCCAACTCCACATTCGCTTCCAATGTTGAGAAAGGAGCTGAAGATGCCAGTATGTAGAAGGTGACAGGATGTCCACGTCAACAAGCAACCGGTACACTGAATTGACAAATCGTTGTTGCATATTTGTCGCTCCATGACCTTCAAGGTCCAAAGTGGGCGTGATATCAATACATACATACATACATACATACATACATACATACATACATACATACATACATACATACATACATACAACCGAAGTGTAGCACACTGGTCCAAAGATATGCAATACACTTTACTTTGTTGAATACCTGATGAGGAATATAATAGATGACTATTCTCAGATAATCTTGGCAAGACAAAGCAGCGTTTCTAGAAAAGCTTCAGCGAAATTCTTGCTCTAAAGCATTTCCATCAAGAAATCTACAATTCTAACAAAAAAGTAGCTTACAAAGAGTCCATGCAAAACTCAAACCAAAGCTAGAGAAAGCCATTAAGCGACAAACATCAGAGCAAATTCCCACTCACAAGAAACTTGAGTATACTTCTTGATTATTTTAATTACATTAAATCCAAGAAGCCACACAAGAGAAATTGGAACTGGAAATCTTTATAACATTCAAACTACTCTAGTTTGCATGCATGCAGGAGGTAATCCTTCTTGCATGTCATTTTAGTTGCATGTAACTTAAACTCTAATTTCTTAAACTCATTAATAAATGTCTCCTAATGTAATATTATCTACCATTAAAATTATTATAAAAGTCAAAACACATTGCATTTGTTATTGATGTCAAGAAAATGGATACCATCCTTTAGTTCTAGATACATGCACATAATGACTATCTAAATTGCTAAAGAGTATAACTTTGATGATGAATTCAAGTAATCTTGTTGACGTTTGCTAATTTTGTTTATCCTCGATTGTCTCTTCCATTGAATTTTGCTTCAAAGTTCCTCTTTCAATGTTTGGTCCCAAATGCATGTCTACCATCAAAAATTGTCTCTCCAATTGAATTCTGCTCTAGAGTTCTTATTTCAATGTTTGGTCCCAAGTGCATGTCTACCTACTAGTAACAGGAAGCAGGTTATATACAATTGATGATGCAATAATAACTTGAATATTTTGAACTATGGATTGATAAGGGTTAAAAAATGTTAAAAGCGTATCGGATACCTTAAGAAAGTGGATGGTTGCAGGCATGTATGGGTATGGAAATACGTATTTTGCTTATCTGGAAATTCTGGTTTGGATCTGGCAGTGGTCGAGGAGGGTTTTTTTTGCCAAGTCTAGGGTTTCGGTGGCTGAGGAAACCTAGGATTGCGTACAGGTGGTGGCAGCGGGCCTCCACGTTTATGGGGGCTGCGATTCAGTCGGCATGTAGGCCGATATATCATGGTTGTGCTGGCTTGTTTCTTCTCAGGCGGATCTGTGGTGTTGTTTCCCTCTTGTTTTCTTCTGAGTCCTTGGTGTTCAGCAGCAGGAGCCGTGCAGGGGATTTCGGATCCTTCCCTGTGAGTTTTGTGAACATCTTTCAAGAGGTATGGTTGGTTGTTCAGGTTGTAAGCAGGGTAGGCTCTCAATTCCGGGTGGTAATCTGCTTGTTTATTCATTAAATGTTTTGGTGGTTTTGGATGTGCTTTATATTTACTGTAACCAGGGAAGGATCCGAAATCCTTGTGGTGGTCTGTTGGTCTCTTCAGTAGTTGTTTTGGTGTTGATGGGATATCTATTTCTTGTGCTCTTTTGGTAGTTGTTTTGTATTTGCTGTAAGGATGAGAGGCTCTGAAATCCGTGGGACATCATGTTTTTTTTTAGGTTTCCTGTTATTGTCTATTTGCACATCATGTACTGTGGAGATGCAGGTATGCCAGTCCCAATTCCAGAAGCCAATGGGCATGTCGATGTGCGTGAGGTGATAGACCTCACGGATAGCAGCGATGATGGTGTTACATCACGGGCAATTTCTCGTCCGCCTCCTCCTATTCCTGTTCAGTCTGCTGCACGCCCGGCTATACCTCGACCACCTCAGCTGCTTCCTCTCTTTCCACCACATGGCCCAGCATTTCCACAGCCTGTTCCACTAGCCTCGCATATGCCGGACATACCCCAGTTAATCACCAGTGGCCTACCTGATCCTCGGCTGGCTAGTCCTGAGGCTGAGCATGGGCATGTCGGCGGTGAGCTAATAGAGAACGTTGTCTCCATTAACACTATAGCCGAAAGTGTGGCTGCTACAGTAAGAGTCCTCAGAATTCAGCTTGGCAGTCTCTTCTATGCTTTGGAGCTGTGGAGTGGGAAACAATTAACGTGAACGTTGAGCAGAGAAACGCTTTGAGAGCTCACATGAACCTTGCTAGGGGTATATTGGTCAGGGAATTGAGGAGGATAGATGCTTGCAGCGGCGACATGCCGCTGCATTGCATTTAAGGTACAACTAGATTGTGTCATTGCTGCTTGTATTTGTATGGTTGTCTGTGCTACCTTGGTGTCATTTCTTGTTCGTGTGTTGCATTGGGAGAGTTGTGAACAGCTGAAAAATGGAAAAATGATTTACATGCCATCTATACATAGCATACTTGAAAAATGGAAAAAAAAGAGCATAGAAAATTATTTGCATGTCATCTGTACATAGCATACTTCAAAAATGAAAAAAAAAAAAATTGCATACCATTTGTACATATCATGTGACTGTGGATAACATCTGTGTGTATGCATGCTTGCATGGGAATAGCCCCCCGGCGTTAGGCCTGGAGGAGTATACGGGAATCCGCTTTGCGGAGGGGGTTCAAATCCTCCTGCTCCTTTTCCTTTCGTTGTTTGATCTTTTATAGTCTGGTAGCGATGGAAGCTGGAGGGTGTAGCCATGTGCAAGCTTGTGATGCAATCTGGTGCATGTTGCATTGACTTTGCAGTTGACTGTATCATTGACTTCATAACCTTTGGCTGGAATCATAGGCTTACGTGGAATATGGGGTTTGACCCCATCTCAATCTGGGTGACGGCCCAGGATCCACCAGAGGGGATCATTTTTAGAATATCAGGGCCATCAATGGCCAGGAATTAGCGATAAAGAGGAATTAGCGATAAAGAGGATTGACTATGGTAGAATAGAAATAGATGGCATATGGCATATTATCTTTTCTCATGTGAGCATTGACAATGTAGCTTGTTTCCAACATAGCTTATCTCCTTTTTAAGAAAGAAAATCTAATATAAAACAATACTTAAGCAACATCACAATTGGAATGCACTTCTGGTTCAGTTTGCAATTATGTATTATGTGTTGGTTATTCTAGCAATATGTATTATGTGTTGGTTATTCTAGTAATAGTGTGATTAATTGAGAGAATATGATGGCATATCGAACTAAACATAAATACAATTAATTCAATCTTTATGGCGTTTGTTCTCGGTTTTAATAGGAGACGTTGATTTGTTGGATATCCACGGTTTGATGCCAGATCCACGGCTCCCTCTTTTTACAACGGATTGTAATTGACAAGTTTCAATGGTGCTCCTACTTTATAGGAGAGACCATTGCGTTTAAATAACCAGGTCCATACTGTTCAACAGGAACGCCTCTTGCGTCTTGCGAACTCTATTTCCTCAGAGAAGAAGCTTTGAATAAGGAAAAGATTCATGGCCAACTCCGAGACATCAAAACTCTGGCCTTCGTGTGCAAGCAGACTAGCAAATGCTGGCACAGGCGCTGCTTAAAGAATTCGGCTGCTCAAATGCTCAAAAAAATACGATTTCCCATACTCTACGTTTCAAAAATCTTAGTGCCAACCACTGGCGTGAGGCAGTCCGCAAATACCAAACAAAAATATAGAAGTTACTCAGTTTTTCCATGCCATTTTATTTTCTTAGATGGCTGCTTCTCTTTGCCGTTACATTTTCGTTGATTTGCACCTTTTCCTTACCATTATAATTTTCTTGATGCGGCTTATATTGTTGAGGTGATTTGCCTAGAAATACGTTCTTGCATTTGCCGGTCTTCTTAATGCACTATATATTTTTGCTTGACTATTTGCTTGATTGACTCGTGGAGATTTCTAAGGTCCATGGGA
>JAANSK020246232.1:0-13739 GCA_011763485.2 Isoetes engelmannii
GTTTATCAATGGCTTTATCTTTGATGAATTATCTCCTACAGTTGTTGGCTTGCAACAAAACAACACAAGAAGCTACAGCATTGACTCCTGTAGAACCACTATATTTGCACTAATTTTGTAGGCAAATGCTTGCAGTAGCTGTTGCATATTGTGAGAGCGATTGTATATGTATGAGACTATTGGATCTATTGTTTATGTTTTAAGTCTTCAAGAAGTATTATTTTCTTCATTATCATCAGACATTGTGCATTACTAGGTTTGACGAGTTTCAAACTAGCAGAGTTCCAGAGACTCGGTGGCCCAAAGTGGCTTCTCTTTATGATGTATATTCGGAAATTCGTGTAAGTTCTCCTTCTTTTTGGGAAGAATGTCATAAGCGGTTAGATTTGCTTGTATTTCTGAATAAAAGTAGACATATGTGCCATTTGCTTTTGTGTTTCTTCTCATTGAACAAAATTAAACTAGAAATTGCAAGGGAAACATGTTTCTCTAGGCAAGTTATCCTGTCTTTTTATATTGACAACATGAAACAACATATTATAAAGGGTGGAACGTCAACTTTACCTAGTAGAACATAAAGTGGAAAGAGGACTAAAATGAGTTCCAATTGGTTGTCGTGGTTCTATTTTAAGCCATGTGGTTGGCTAGATTGTCTATAGTTATGTCAATGGATTATAAAGAGGGCTAAGGACTGAGCCTCGTGGTTCCCTTTTTATTCTTATATCTAGAGATATGATTATGTAGATTGGCCACAATATGCAGACATTCCATATGTTACTATAAACGCATTACTCTTTATGATGCAAGATGATGAGAGTGAACATGTGAAGGCAATGGATGCTTGCCAAATAATTGATACGTGGTTGTAAGCCCCCATAAGAAAAAAACTAAAATGATGATATGAATGATGCAGTAAGCTTAGCTTAGATTGAATCTAACTACTAATTATATTCAAAATACAAATATGATTTGAATAAGGGACATTCATTATCGCATGGATATACCAACAAAACTAAAGGCATAGCGTAGCAACATAGTCAGACCGGGAACTATTTTTCTAGAGTTTATCCAGTTGCAATTACAAACAGCAACAGCAAGAGCCAAGGCCAGAATAAAAAAGATCAAAAGCACTATTTATCAATGGCCTCTTTGATGATTATCTCCTGCAGTTGTGATAGCACACTACCATAAAAGAATTTAAATGATTGTATGATTCCTATGCTTGCCACTGTTACATTGGTTTTATAGTACACAAAAATGATGCCCTTAATATCAAAGAATCAAATAAACAATAGATAAGATGATCAAGAGGGGATATGAATGGGCTACCATACGAAACTACTTATATTGAGAACCAAAGGTACAAAGATGCAAGGGAATTCTGGAGCTGTAAAATAGTCCCTGTTAAATACCAAAATTCCTTTAATCATTAAGCTTCTTTTGTGTTGCATGCAGGAGGACTTTGGAGATTTTTTATATGGATCACAAATGTTGCCTCATTTAGGAAAGCTCAAATTAGCAATGGCATATAACTTAGATGATATGCATGCCACTCTCTCAGGCCTACATTCCCGTGCAAGGAATTTTCAATGAATTACTCTCAAGCAATCCTGTGCATTTCTTTCTATCGTGCAAATTAAACTGAGGTATTTGGACCTCTATCATTCAAGGATCACTCTTTGTGGTAGTCTGTGCATCATATCAATTTTTTCAAGTGCATTGTTTACATATTGCCCAGCATTGAAAACCTTGCGTTGCTCGTCATGTCATGTGATATGATATAATGTACTTGGTTTGGATAAGAAGATAAAGAGATAGAAATGCATATTTTTTTGTCTACGCAACTTTGAATGGCTCATTTTTTCAGTGACCGCCTTGTTCAATGTTATGTAGAAAAAGTACAGAACACACAAGGATCACATCTATTTACAGTTATACGTGATTAGATATTGAGATACCAATTCCCTTCTTTCTCACAATGAAGAAGAGCAGGAATAGTTTCGCACCCAATAACTTGCTAAGCTCTATGATGTCTACACTTCTTTGACGTGCAATCTTTTTGTAGTTTTTTACACAGGCAGCTCTCTACTCGAGTTTGTCATTTTCGGTTAGATGCGTAACTAAATGATAGATCAACTTGAAAGTAAAATGTCAAAGAATGCATGTTTAGGCAAATTTATTTCAATAATAGAGTATAAATTGCCACAATCTTAAAATGTTCTCATCTTATTCCAAGAGAATGTCAATCATGACCATACATATTGAGTTGTATAGATGCTAACCTAATCAAATGCAGCATTAAATTCGAACCTAAAACTACCCAAGCCTGTTGCGCCTTTTTGCTAGTTTATTATATTTTACATTGTAAAGTATAATAAAAAATATATATAATATAAGCAAAATTTGGTCACAAGCCATATGCAGTTTGGTACTTGGGCTCTTGGGCATTTAAGCGGATGTGGCGGATAGTGGTCTTCACATCTGCCTATTACGCTTCAAAAGCACATGGGCTTCAGAGTTTCTTGCTGCAGAACCGCCCCCTTCCCAGCTAGGGGAAGATCAGGTTCCATTAGCCAGTATTATCGGATCTGTTAGATTAGTAAAGGAAAGAATTCTAACAAGTTATCCTAGGACGGGAGACCAGGGTTCCTTACTGCTGCTATGGAGCATCAGGGTGCTATGCTAGAGAGCGAGCAAGGGGAGCGACTGGACCACCCCTATGGGGCAGGCCTGTGTGTAATCATGAGGGAAGATAGAGCATACTCTTGTAGTACCCGTGGAGGACTTAGCAGGTCAAGTTAACGCGCTGGGCTAAGAGCTCCTTTCTGCTCCTCAATAGTCATAGCTTCCGACTGAATTGTGAACTCTTTCTTTCATTGATGTGGGAGATACTAATCTGGTTTGTGAGCCTCATCTTGGTTTTCTGACATCCAAGTTAAAGAGATGGTTGGTGCACTTCTTGCGGGCGGAAAGAATGAAGGAATGCTCCTGTAGTATTTGTTGCTTTTGGGAAGAAGCTGGGCTAGAGGAGCCCGCTATAGTACCAGATGTAGTAGAGAAGATGTAGAGCTTCTTTTATTTTAGTACTAAGTTAGGAAGTGCTCCACCCTCCCTTTCTCTTGGGTGTGGTGCAAATATTTCCTATCTCGCCTTGTTGAGAGGCTTATAAAATAAGGTTGTAAACCAGTGTTTATTATTAATAAAATATCTTGCCTTCAAGAAAAAAACAATTTGAGTTTGGAATTTTTAATTGTCTCCTCCCTTAATTGTTTTGAAATTTTTAATTGTCTCCTCCCTTAAAAGAAACGTAAAACAAAATTCCTGTTCTCTTATTTCCTTTCTTTCCCACCCAGGAGTGCCGAGCTGCTGCTTCCTTGCATGCAAATTGATCTGAGCAGTTTGATATGCAATTCGACACTCAACACAAAGGTATTTAAAGATATTTTGTCTCTTATACTTAAAGCTGGCCACTCTTAAGACCTTAATGTTTTTATCATTGTCTGCACTTCATGTGGGAGATGCAAATTATGATTTGATTTTTGCTACTATAATGGAGGACAAGCAAATCGCATTATGCATTGTGAAACATATCAATGTTACTAACACTGAATTATGTTGGATATTTTAGTTATCAAAGACTTAAAATGTATTATCTATAATCTCTATGATTTTTATGGTTGGGAAAATTACCAAAATATCATTAAAGTTTACTAAAATTACCAAAAAGCCACTAAACCCAGTGGTATTTTGGGAAAATTGGCAATAACATTTTGTCAATGATCAATGATCTGAATGCAAATGTACCCTTCAAATAAATTGTAGATTAAGTTGAGGTCTTTCCAACGAGCATAAAATCATTCAATTCTAAGACCACAATCTCAAGTTATGACAGTTTTCATTTCTTAAATTTTGAAGAATTCAAGAGCTTATAACTAGAAATTTGACGATATTATGCTTGTTGGAAAGATCTCAGCTTAATCTACAATTCATTTAAAGGGCACATTTGCATTCAGATCATTGACAAAACTTTATTGCCAATTTTCTCAAAATACCACTGAGCTTAGTGTTTTTTTAGTAATTTTGGCAAACTTTAATGGTATTTTAGTAATTTTCCCTTTAGGGTTTAAGCGTTGAATGCCTTTCAAAAACTTGGACATGCAAAAGAATGGCACACCAAAAATGTGCCTCACAAAAGCTAACATTGCTTACGTGAAAGCTGCCACCTCAAATGAATCGCATTGTCTTGCATATTGGACACCTCATATTGCTTATTAGACACCTCATATTGCTGATCTTTAAAAGAGCGAACTTTGAAAGAACTAAGTTGGGACGAGCGATTAGTGCGGCAATTCTGTTCAAATCTCCTAGTAAATAATAACCGTTATGGGTTCCTATCGCACATGCTCACCTGGGCAATGTTGGCCGGCTACAAGTCCCTAATGTTAGGGTGGAGGCAATTATTGCTAATTTCAGACCTATATTATGTAAGGTGAATGTTCCTCTGCAGGACATATCTACTTGCTCCCATTCCATACGTCAGCCATATGACATTATACTAAATGGTTCAAGTCCGTATCTACGTGCTTCCATCGTTTGATGACGTCAGACATATGACATTATATGATTGTGAAAATGTACTTTTTAATGTGAAATTTCAATTCCACACGGTAAGCTTGGGGAAATTTCCTGAACCAAAACACCGAGGGGCACGATGACGCATCTATTTAACAGCAGCTAATGCAATTTCTATACGCAGTGAACTTTCTACTAAAACATCTCTTTCTAGAAGATGCAGGTCTCTTTTCTTTATAGAGAGAAAGTCACGCTTCAAAATTGTATTCTTGTATTATTAATAGCACAAGAAAATTAACTGAGATTTAACAAGGACACGAAAGGAGCAACGAGCAAAATTGCTCAATAAGAAGAGCGAGTTCCAGCATGAAGATGATACCACCTTGCAATCAATCCATTGACAAAGACATAAAGACAATGTCCTCAATATTCTTGTGCACTCATGTTACGGGGCTCCTAATAGTCTGCAAAAATCATATCCCACGACAATGAGCAAATGATGAACTAGAATTCTACAATGGCCAAACAATTGTTAAAATAAAAGCAAGGAAACCTTTAATTTACTATGATTATCTTACTCCCGTTTAGGCTAATGGCAATCCAGGTATTTGGCTTGCTGTGCAACTAAATTTGCCATTTCTGCTTCCATGCTCACTGCTCTATTCTGATGTAAAGGTAAAGCATTGAATATTACACCCTGTTTCTCTGCTGGTTTGTGGACCTGAAAATATCATATCAAGTTCTAATGGTAAACTATTGAATATTAGACTCTCTTTTTCTGCTAGTTTGTGGACCTGATAATCTAAAATTTAATTTTACTCCTTTCAGTTAACTGAGTAACCAAACAATGTCAAGGGTTTACATACTTTGCTTGCCTTCTGGGCAATGTCAAGACGTGCTTCGCATTCCCGCATTTGTATCAAAAGCTCATTCCTCTCAAATAGCAGTTTTGCCTTTTGCTTATGGCCTTTTTTCAACCTCTGCGATTTAAACTTGTGGTATTAAATAAAACGCTCAAATAACAAAACTTAAACACAATAAATGGGATAAGAACTTTTAGAGATCTATATGAGAAAAAGTACGGAATAGACAGCTTATAATATTTGAAGTTTAATAAAGCAAATGGGAGTTTCACGTACTTTCTTCAGATGGGAAACCCTCTGCTTCAGCCTTCTTGTTTTCTCTGACAAATCACGGTCTAGTTTGTGAAGTGCAGCATCGGATTCAACAGCCCAATCTTGCTGCCATATGAATATACTTATAAGGTTGCTGTAGTGCTAAGATATGATATGGAGTATTGTAAGCTTTCTGTAGGTGCATTGCCTGCAATTTCTCCAAAAGATGACGCTGGCTGGCATTATCATTCTTTCTTTGTGCCGTTATACCTTTGATTTCCATTTTAAGTTCCTCTATCTTCTTCTCAAGTTTAATTATACTTTCCCTGGAAGTTGGAATTGGTATCAGATGGCAAATAAACTAAAGATCAACTTATATTTCCACAATAGGCATCGTATTTAGTTTGCATTTACCATTGCAATGGTTTATGTGCTCTATGTACATTCTCGTTGTTATAAATTTGGTTTTTGGGAAACTCAGTGTGTGAAATAAGAATATCCCAAGTGACCAAAAAATTCATCATGCATATACAATCCAGTAGACTTATCTGATATGTCTCAATAACATGGATGCCTATAACTAATTGGTAATCAGCACATAACATTAATCCACCTTTGTACGTCGCCTAAGGGTCATGATCAGAAGAGGCATTTCATCTGAGTAACCTCCGACAACAGCCCTCAAGAAGTCACTGACCTGGATGTTACTTGTTTCCAGATCATCGTGATTCCTTGGCCATTACATGGTTCTCCTCCTTAGCTGCAAGTTGGAAGATGTCAGTGAACAAACTCTTCGAGCTTCAAGCCCTTTTACTTTGAACTTGTTAGTGTTGGCATCACATTCTACCCCATCTGCATCATGTTGGAGGTTCATGATGGAGCAAAGGATGTTTGTAGCCTTGCAATCTTGCATGAAGTTCTGCTGGAGCACTTCCTTGATGTTATGAGAGCTACATGCCATTTGAATGCTACCAAATTCCATTCATGCGAATGTTTAAAACAATGTCTCTTTCATGTTTGAAATCAGCTAGCAAACATAGGAACAGGGTAGCCATACAGAAGAAGAATCCCAATCTAATATGGTCAAAAACTTGCTTTCTAAGTCTGCTTGCTGACTCTGCTATGGCTCACAAGCTATACAAGGGAAATAAGTATGACAAGGAGTGGGATAGAATTGGCACTTTCGAAGCCAACTTTAATTCCTTCCTCCTCTTACTAACTGATGCAAATGGTTTGTTACACAGAGCAGCAGAGGAAATTGGTTAAGTCTGGAGCTCCACATCGATGGGTTGAGGAGAATCGAATGTCCAGCACGGAGGTAGCTCTATGGTTACTCTAAAACAGGAGATGGTACATGCCATAGCTCTGAAGAATATGTTGAAGCGAGCAGAAGTTTGAGAATATAACAGCCTGAAGTCATTCTTTTTGGCATTATTTCACAAATGGCAGCAGAGAAGGGAGGCTCACGTCCTTCTGTTTCTGGATTTCCCCTCCTAAACCATTAAGCAGCTTGATGAGATGCTTAATATTTTTGGCAACACCACTGTTGCTGATCATACCATCCAGGACTTGATCGAGGCAGCAAACTAGTTTTCTTCTACAAACTCTTTCTAGTCTACCTACATAGCATTTGATTGATTTTGTCAGTCTCAAATCAAATGGCTAATATGGTATCTTTTATGTTTGCACTGATATATGATAACACTCCTATGAAGTGTAGGCTGCGTAAGGATTCATATTGTAGTATGATAGTCCCCAGAATGATCCATTCACTCATTTTCATTATGTACTTTTTCTAAATGAAATATAAAAAAACCATCTTGCCCTCAAAAAATAAAAAATAAAAAGGGAATATCAGCTAGCAACAACCAAGATGCCGAAATACAAGACCACCATGCACAATGTGCCAACAAGTCCATTCTAAGAGACAGTGTTCTGCTGAACAGCTTCGACGTAAAAGTTATATTTGTGCCAAATCAGCACCATGTTAGGATCAACAATGTGGCACAATCAGTTGTTAGCATATAGACTTTAGGAATGTCCTATAAATGTATCCAAAAGAGTTAAGCTGTTCTTCTGCTTGGGTCCCAGCCTTCTTTCTTCTTGCCTTGTATCTTGTTTTTGTTGCTGCCTAGACATTTCAATTTCAACCATTGTATTCCAGCACTCACATGGGAGACGGAATTTGTATGTCATAAAGAAGATGGACCAGTGCCAGGAAATGTTTAACAAGAAACTATTCATATGATAGTAATGATTGACCTACCTATAAGCCAGTTTTTGTTGTTCCTCATCATAAGTCTTATTTTGATTTTCACGCAGCTGTGTATGAAGTCCTATCATTTGATTTTGCAGTTCAGACAATTCCTTCTGGGACTTGGATAGAGCTTCCAATGACAGATTATGCTCATCTTTCAACTTGGAAAACTGCTCCTTCAGCTTCTCGTACTCCTACTCATATGAATAAATAACAGTGAAATGTTGAACGAGAAAAATTCAAATTCCAAATATATACATATACAAATATAAATTCCTCCAGACTATCATTTGTATAAAATTGTTGACTTTAAATCACTATAATGTTGCTAAAATGTACCTTTGAAAGCCCATTTGATGAGCTCAAATGCCTGAGCTCTGCATCTGTACTGGCTTGCTCTATGGCACTTAGCATAGCTTGTAAATCTGTGACTTCAGCTTCAAGATTTCTTTGAATATCGTTGTGTCTGTCCTTTAATAGCTGGGTCTGGAGTAAAAACTCTTTTGATTTCTTTTCTATTTCTTGTGCATGCAGTGCCATAATTTCTTGCTCTTGTCTATAGAAAAATTATTGTAAGTCAAAACTTGATTCTAAATCTTCTTTATTTCTATTCTCACAGCATTACATCGAATTTTATCAAGATGATGCATGACTGCTGTATTTTCAGGATCCGATCGCACCAGATAGTACACATGGCTGATGATTGGACCTTTGATAGTTCCTTGGACCAATTTCCTTTAATTTTCTGCACCCTCTTGGAGATTTTAAAGCTGGTTCTATTATTGTGTTCATGATACTATAGATCTCACAACATTTTTATTCTTATCTGATATAGTATTGAAGAAAGACTGGATCTGTCGGACTGTTAATTGCATTCTGGGAGGTCAGTTTCACCAATAGACCATGGGTTCTTTCGGGCCCTGGAAGTTGCCAGTATTCGATGGCTCGAATTATCAGGTCTGGAAGGATTTATATCATGTACCTTTGTCTCATAGACCTTAACTGTGTTCTTGGAAGGCCCACACAGATGCTGATAAAGTTGAGAAAGGTTTGGATCATCTTAAAGTCTTAGTTGATGATGACGGAATTCAAGATCTAGGCTACAGGAACCAGGTAAGAAGATGAGAGAACTATAAAATTAAGCAAGATTCCTTATAGAAGCTGAGAATGACAATTGTTGACATTTTGGATCATGGATGTGAAGGAAGAGATAGAAAATGTAAGGCAGTGCCCTAATGACTCTAACGTACTCACGAGAATGCTGACTAACTAGAATTATGCCATGTCATCCACAATGCCACAGCAGCAGTGTGACGTCATCACTAGATCAAGCTAACTGCTAACACCCCTCCTGATGACTAACACTGCTGATTTCAGCATATAGAGAAAACTGATCCGTAGCTGCCAAAATATATAAGAATGGAACCATATCTTCCTTTCCTTGTATCAGTCTCTTTTGTTGACAACATAAGATCTAGCATAAGACTACAATATAGAAATCTGATTTGATATGGACAAAACATTGGTAACTAGCCTTGAGCAGTTCGTTAAATCCTCCAGTAGCTATTATACCCAAGTGACTTATCAAATCTGTTATTAACACAAAGGAAATCATCCGCAAATTGTGTACAAACAAGCGTCTCCATATGAAATTCCTGCTCAACACCTGCTTGAGAGTGTAACGAAATAAGTTCTGCATCTCTCTTTGCATTCTATTGGACTTCCCTTTCTCCTGGAAATTCGAGTTTTGTATTTTCACATTCAATCCACTTGAATTTATAATCCTGAGCCTTGTTTATAGAGAGGGCACTTTGCTCTTCGATTTGTTTAACGTTTTAAAGTGCAATGTTCAAATTAGCTGATTGTTCAGCAGCACCTTCAGCTTTAACAAATGCTAAGGTAGGGTCTGTTTTTAAATTATGTATTTTCAGCTCATAAGTATCAAATCATGTATTTTCAGCTCATAAGCATCAGCTGTATCCTCAAGAATGAGTCTCTCCTTTTCCAATAGAGAAGATAGCTTTGCTACTGTTTTTTCACTAAGCTCTACTTTCCGCATTTGCTATCTTCAAGTCTTTCTCCAGCAGTATAGATGTATCAAGAGAAAGAGAATGCTGCAACTGTTGCTTAACTTTTTCTAGAGACTGCTCTGTACCTTGATTAACATGTAACAAACAATCAATATGACGATTAGCTGCTATAAGTGTTGAATCTCATTGCTTTAACATTGCCTGGAGTTTCAAAAGTTTAGCTTCTGCCTTGAGAGCTTGTTTCTGAAGACATTGTACAGCATTCTTTTGGCTCCAATTCAGTAGTAGTTTCCGGCTTCCACACAATTGTCCATTATATACCTAATTTCTGCCTCCATAAGTTGATGCTGCATCTGATTAAAGGTAAGCTTAATACATTTCTTCAACTCATAGTAATTAGTAATGTACCTATATTCTTTGGACAAACCATGAGAGCATGAATAATAAGAGTAGCATCATCTATATTTCCACCAGCACCAAGGTACTTGTCTTTTAGAGTCTTCAGCTGACTAAGATACTCTCTCATGCTTGCACAGTCCTTGGGTTTGAGATTATGCATTTGCCTATTGAATATTAACCTGTTGCCTAGCTCCTTTCTGAATAAAGTTCTGCTGTACAAACTCCGAAGCATGCAGAAATGTCGTAACAGTTCTGAGATCTCTCTTGAAATCATCTAAAACTGTAGCCTTAAGAAGAGTGAGAGCTGTTAAATCTTTCTTCTTATCTTCTAGAGTAACAGGATTCCAAGCAGGTTTTATAACTTCACATAGATGATTGAGACCAATATGAATCTCGAAATTATCATACCAAGAGTAGTAATTCTCACCGTTGAGAAGATCATGCGTAAGAATTTCCCATGAGTATAGACAAGCCATAACCCCTCACTGACAATCCCCTCTAGAATGTCAAAAAATTTTCAAAAACAATCACTGATAAAAAAAAAAACTCGTACCAGAATAGAGCCTACGTCTAGCACAAATCTGGGCTGATCTTAGATCTTCAACAAAAAAAAAAAAAAACCTACTTCCGATGTCCAATTCCCTGGCATTTTAACCTGCCCAATTTCTCTACCCTTTTGACGGTAAGGAATTCCGCTTCCTTTGCATTAAAATCGTTGCACAAAACAAAAATTCGACCAAATGTCGGCATCCTTTACCAATTTCGCCACATGGCATATAATTTCGACTCCAGTTCGCCACACCGATCTCCAGATGCAGATGCTGGAACTCCGAATAGTTAAAAAAAAACAAGAACAAACACAAAACAGATAAGCGTAGATGCCAAACTAGGCAACAACAGAAATTCGTCAAATCAAGAAATCACCATTTCTTACAAGGAACCACCAGATCTACAAATTTGAGGCTTTACCAGATTAAAAACGGCCTGAATACTACAAAGATTCGAATACTAGGCGACTCAAGCCCGAAATCACGAAGGATTTTAGCGAGAACTGCCTCCAGTCAGATGATCTTGCAATCAATGCAAATCCGCTACTACTTGTGAATCTTCAAAAACATCCTGCCATGACAAAATCTGCACTAATCCCCACTCCATGCTGAGCTCTGATACCATGTTGACATTTTGGATCATACATGGATGTGAAGGAAGTGATACAAAATGTAAGGCAGCGCCCTAATGACTCTAGCTTACTCACGAGAATGTTGACTAACTAGAATAAGACATGACTATGGCTTATATAGGTGTGCCATGTCATCCACAATGCCGTAGCAGCAATGTGATGTCACTAGATCAATGTGACGTCATCACTAGATCAAGCTAACTGCTAACAACAATGAGAAAGGAAGGCGCTGGAACAGAACTAGTTGAAGCAAGGAATGAACATAGCTAGCTATGTAGTAACTAGAATGGCACGGCATAATTATAAGGTTAGAGCTAAGTTTCATCTTTTAATACTCCCTAACTAGCCTAAGTTCTAGTCTTTAACTTCTAACAACTCTTCTAACTTATGTGCCACCTCGTAGATCCAGGCTTAAAGGACTTGACGCACTTAACTTTTATTCCAGTGGTCGCAAGTATAGTTAATATCACATCCTTCCTTGAACCATCAGTTTTTTTTTTTCTTTTTTTTTTTTGGTGTGAAGGCAAGGTGGTTTTCTATTATTAACATAAAAGAAAGATGTTACAATATTTGATCTCCAAAGATCAGATAGGAAGAGTAAGCACAATAAAGCCCTTCTGGCCAAATAAATAATATGCTCAAGAAAGCTTACCTACATCAGCAACTAATAAGAAAGTACAATTAACAGATAACAAACCCTCTTCTCGAAGACTTGTTAACCATTTAAAACCTGTAAGCAAGGGATAACAAACAACATGCTGAAGTATAGCAGTCCCCCAGCTGCCCTCAAGCTTATTAATACTTGGGTATCAGAACCCATATAAAAATGTTCAAGCATAGCAGTACCTGAAACATTTTAAATCCCTAGCTAGCAAAAACTGTAGAGAACAGACATACCAAAAGAGTCCCATACCTCCCAGTGTGTCATGCTCCCTAACAATAATTGCTGCATTGTCGGGATTATATTATGCATCCTTGGTACTTACAAAAAAAAAATTGATTGCTCAGCATCAATAGGAAGAAAAAATCATCTGTCTTTTGAACCGACTCTGCCATATACCTGATGCTTCATATAACTGATGCTTCCTGCTAGCAAGGAAAGAGGCAAAAACGGACTTGAAAGATCTTCTAACCATAAACAATGTATGATATCCCTGCTGGAATTCGCATATCCAAAGCCTACTTTACATAATCTGAGGTTTCTATCCCCTTCGCTTTATAGGCCAATATCCCAGTCTCTTGGGCTTATCCTTTCAGCCTTATAGGAAAATATGGAAAATATGTATCTCCGCCTTATAGGCCAGCATCCTAATTTGGGCTTTACCCTTTCGGCGTGTCTTGAAAGACATAGTTTGCATACTACCAAAGGAAGATGCCACGTTAGTGGAATACCTGAAACAAAAGATTATGGCCGCTTCTAGTGAATCGGTCCTTTGTTGATCTTGTTGTTGGAATATTTCATGATCCAGTGGCACGCATGCAATGATGACCTAATCTTGTGATAGGGACTCTTTTAAGGGATACATCAGGCTTAAAAATTTACGGTATGTTCTTTATGAGGATTCGAATTCTATATCTGTACGAGATGAAGATGCCTCTAATGTCTAGGCATGATTTGAGTGAGCACAAGGCATTTGTAGAAGCATGGGAGTACTTGGAAATATAACAGGTAACATAGTTAAGCTTTCAATGGATATGAAGAACTATAAGCTTAAAAAAAACCCGCAAAAAGCATACCTTTCCTTATTAGAGATAAGTGCATTCAGTCTTTTGACTTCTGAATCCTGTTCGATTTGGTCTATAGCTTTCTGTTGTTCTGACTTGTATATATGCTCTCTGTAGCATGAGCATAAACTTAGTAAATTAAACCAAAACATGAAGAAGAAATCAAATGTATACATAGGAAAAGAGCATCACGTACTCAAGTTGCTCGACAGCCCTTTCTAGGCGGGAGATTATGATATTTTTCTCTTGGATTACATTTGTAGCATTTTCATCCACACAAGCATGCTGTCCGGATGGAAAGAATTACGATTACTCACAATGTTAAAAGCTCATTTTTCAATGTATTCTACCGAGTTCACCCAGCATTTTTTTTTTATGTTTTTTTTTTTTTTTTGGGTGGGGTGGGGGGTTGTTTCGTATTAACTACCTACTAAAAATCCATAAGGTCTGTAGTGCCAGAT
>JAANSK020246243.1:0-13738 GCA_011763485.2 Isoetes engelmannii
AACGACGCTTTGGGGAAACGGTACAGCGCGAACAAAACTGAACAAAATAAATCAAGGGACAAAAATGGAAAAAAAAAAATCAAGGGACAAAAACGCGCGCCCACTATCCTCTTATGGCTTTAGTATTATATATAGATCATTTTACACATTCACATATTGTCAAATTAAAATGTCTCTTAATCTATAAAGAGCCCATCCCATACTTATGCGTCATGAGTCAAAAGTACTTATTCGAAGAATATATAACTTTGCAAAAGATAAAATAGCTCAATATCATTGCACACCATTTGAAAAATTTGCATAACCAAGGATTTGAAGTATGTCAAATTACTTTGACCTTGATCAACTTTGTATTGTAAGAGTGAGACATTCCTAATTAGTAAGTAATATTGACAATGCAAAAGGGACTTTGTTAGGGATTTGAACCCAAGTCCCAGCTAGTTTTAGTCCATGGAATTACGTATGTACATTTGCTTGACAAAATAATACTTATAAATGTTAGCTACCCCAGAAAGATGGATGAATTTCTTTAATGATGATCCAATATCACTATAACAAAGCTCTATTTTGTGACTATTTTGGACTGCATTTCTTTTTTGCTACATACTATGATAATCTGAACTTTGAAATGATAATCTGAACTTTGAAAGGAGTAGAAACTGCAAATGGACGGATAGACATGCCAACAGCAAACATAATTAAAATTATATAAATAGCGTCAATTAGTGAGTTTTATGTTTTGAAAATGATTCACTCTAGCACCTGTGATTAATTAGTATTTCGAGATAAGTTGCCGTCATGTATCTGAACCATGATTGTAGCAGTATTCCGATCTGCTAACTTGCTGCAACGACAAACGAATGTATAGTAACAAATCTAGGCAGCTAAATTTAAAGTGCCTCAAGGAAATGTGTATGGGTCATTGACCAAATGCATGTGTAACTAAATTAGACTGGATAACTTGCTTGCCTCAAGCAGTTTCATTCTTTGCAAACTTTACTACATAACGATTAATAGACATTCACGTTGGACATTGTCTTCTACGATCTGTGTTCTTGAAGAATGGATGACTATGAAAACGTGGCTCCTATTATTGGCACAAAACATGCCGCACTTAACTTCCACAAATGTTAGCAGATACCAGGTAATTAGCGGATCCACACAACTAGAAAAATCTGATTTATCTTAACCCTCAACACGTTTTCATAAGAAAATTATGCTTCTAGGTGGCATTTACTTGTCCCTAGCTATGTATAAGTATACATTCATATTAATTGGTCTGTTTACAAATGTTAGACAGAAGTGCTTCATCAATGTAATTATGCACGGGACAAAATATAAGACTTCTGAACTAGGACTGTCTTGAACTTGACAATGAGTTTGCAGGCAGTACACAATTGGGTCAGAACAACAACTTTTTTTGAGATTTATGCCTATACGAAACTAGCATGATGTTCCTTTCGATACGACTTTCAGTGTTTGTGCCAACTTGGCAGCCTCAAAACTATGTTGGGGCCCATAAAATATCCACGAACACATAATATGCAAAATTTCTTTAAACTTTTATCAAGAACCCATTTCTGGTGGTTAGAAACATCCAAATTTTAATACTATAGCACATTCTAACCATACCTTTTGTCCGCAGCTCATCTAGTGCTATGTGATGTTAAGTGAAATTAGCAAATCAGCAAGAATTAATTGAAGGCTGAATATTTTCGGTTCTGCTAGACTTAATTCTTTAGCATCAATGCTATTGCCTATTGAACCGTCAAGCAAAATAATGAAAGCATATAAATGAATCATGTCTAAGTGTTTCATATTAACACCCGTGACAAGCAGTGGATGAACTGATATTCGTCGTCTCAATGTCTAAAGAGACTCAGAGGAAAAGTATAGAAACGTTGTATTCACCCCAAAAACACTGTATTAATTTGAGAGCATACTTTAAATATGAAAAGACAACAAAGGAAGTAAATTACAATGCACAATTTTATGACAGGAACAGAAGTCTCACATCCCACTTCGAGCATAAAAAAGCAACTACCTCCCATGCTTTTCATCACCAAATACATCCAACCTCAGGCCACAATCTGCCACACAATATACAATTCAACATATAGAACACCTAATTACCATCAGTTCCCTTGCTCTACACTTCCAGGGAAGTGTGATGAGGCCACGTTCATATTACTATGTCATGTCTCCCTACACTTACTCTACTACTCTTTGCGGGTGGGCCACTTGCTTTCACATCCACAAAACTAGTTATTTGTTTGGACATAAGGAAATCTGAGACCAGTTTCCGTATGTGAGAAAACATCTATTCTACTTGATACCCCGCTAAGAAATGGACCCCTGGTTGATTGAATGTAACCAAGACCAATAGGGTTTATGAGGCGTCGAGCTCATGGGGCTGCCCGACCAATACCAATATACAATGACAACTTGGAATTCATGGTCTTGAAACTGGAAACCTCCAAAAGCTGCTTTCACAATTACTGAAGATAAACCAATGTATGGAGTCACTACCGATTGTAAACAATGTTTGCACTGATAGAAAAAAATATGTGCATGACAGGTTGTTTACCACTTTGTCCAGGAAATGACTAATGGTCTAAAATTCTGGCCAAGCTAAGCCACATCCTGCTGAATGCATGAAGAACTTTCAATGAGAAGATACAACTGCTCCGACATCCACTCCATCAAAGCGCTCTTAAAAACACCAAAAACAGTTGATAGATCGGATGCGCTCCTCATTTGCCTGTATTTGCTGTTCCCTAAACCACCAACACTGGATGACTTTCTGCATGCAATTTAACCTGGAGCCATATGGCATAGACCTTTTCTGCACTGTATCCTGCATTTCAACAAAAAGATTTTACAAAGTCTCTAATAACCTTTCCTCGACCTTAATTATACACATATTTCTGCTATCTTCATATGTGCATCATGAAATGAAGCATTACTTTATATAATAGAATGTGGACCAAATAATAGAGGAGGATAGACATCATGTTATTCATATCTCAAAAGGTATTGGCGTGAAGAAACATAGAGCATCTGTTTGCAGTATTCTAACAACAGCAGCCTTGTTTAGATCGCATTTATTTCGTCCATGTGATACAATACGTGAAGGACATGATTCATTTCCAGTACATCAATTTCAACTGCTCATGAATGACTCTCAAGAAGAAGTTAGACATTTTCTCTATGAGCTAGGAACGTCTCCTGCCAGATTGTTGTAGGAGACACACCTGTTTATTTCGCCCATGTTACACAATATGTGAAGGAGATGACGCATTTATAGTACATAAATTTGCAGTTCATTTTGCTATGAGCTAGAAACGGCTCCTGAAACATTGTTGTAGGAGACATGTACTTATAGCAGGGATAACATATCAGGTATTGGCAACCGGAATTTTCATTCATAATACCATCCTGGATACGCTTCCATGAATCTGCCCAACAGATATGGTCTCTTTGAGACTGCCATTCAATGTCAACTTTCAAACTACCTGGCTCTTTGGATTTGCAGGTGGATATGACAAAAGCATCATGCAATCTGCAGCTCCTAGATTTACGTATGGAATCTTCAGATATTTCTCGAACCTACTCTGAAAAGATCATAGTAAAATTCATTGATTATGAGCAGAGGTTGCTACTCCTGGATTATTGCCAGCAGCTTCAGGAGTCCTACCCGCTGTACATCCACTGGGAACTTCAGGATTATGCTTCTTAGAAGCATTATTGGTTGCACTTTTGGAAATAATGGCAGAACTTGACATGTCACTTTTAATAGTTGTATTAAAAAAACCTTGCCAGAGGCAGGATACATAAAACATGAAGGCCTGAACATAGTGTCTAGAATTTGCATAGATCCTGACTTGTTGTTCTTGACAATTTCACATGTTTGGGCTTTGGGATGTAATGTCAAATTTTTAGGCCTCAGGTTTGATAAAGGCAAGTCTGAATCGGATGGAACTAAAGGCAATGCCTGAACAGATACAATCTCAGTGGAGGTTGAAGTCACCGCAGATGGACCTGAACATCCAATATGTAGCAAAACAACAGGGGTTCCAGGGGGATTTAATATCGATTTATAAATGACTATGGTCGAAACCATAGATCATATTCCTAAAACAATTAAGTGGGTTGTTATAAAAAAAAACATAGATTCAATATAAAAAATACCCGTATTTCAGATCCCCATATTTCAGATTTCAAAACCTTAGGCAAACTCGTATTTCATATTTCAAAATCATAGGCTCCCCGAATCATAACTCACTATAATCGAAACGAGAGGCGTCTAGAGCGCCCAACATAAGATCTAGGCCATAGGATCGATGGATCCGATGACTGAGGTAGTCCGAGGTGCACCTCGTTTAGAATATGTTGAACTAAAGTTTCTAAAGAAGCTTCTGCTTCTCTCAAGCAGCCTGCATGACCAAAAAGATCTATCATGCAAGCAACATGATATCTGTTTAGCTCTATTCCATGGTATTTTAGGATCGTTTTAAGGTACCAATGGCCTTCATCAACCAATCCCGCATGACCAAGTAAAGTAAAGACACCAAGAAATGCTATATGATTGGGTCTTATTCCCTTGTGTCTCGTCTCTTCAAGACACTGTATTGCCAATCCAGGTTCACCAACTTGTGCATAAGCCTATAATCATTGAATTCCAGGAAACCACATTCCTCTTTAGCATAGATGTCAACACGTGCACATCCCACCACAACATCATTTTCAAGGTCATTGACAATTTGTTCATGGATGCATCTTCCCTGCTATGTCAAGCAAATGCCACCACGTGCTTTTAAAATGTTTTCATGCAGCAGACAACAAGCAAGCTCCTCGAACTCAGAAGCTTCTGTTGCCATGCGCATCTAAGGGGTTGATCAAGCCTTACATTTTTTCTGGCTTGAAAATGCCGAAATTTCAGAAGACATGAATATTAAACCATAAAAGCAGACGCCAAGGGCAGGAAATGAACTGAAGCCATGAAATTTCTTGGTTTGAATCCCAAAGCAATGGCAAGAATTTATATCATGCTATGAATTCGTTCTAGGTACTTTATACCTGGAAGTATCATCCGAGAATGAGGCGCCATAGCTGGAACTGGGGTGTGGAAAAAAAGTTTGGATTGGGATCGAATGACGTAAGCATGAATATTTCGGGCAATTTCTAATTTTCTCAGCCCTTGATGCAGAAATTAGAAGATCGGATGGCAAGTATCATTTTCGGCTGATGTGTCGCGACACGTGGATAGGCTAGAATTCAAGCATTCAGGTGACCTCGGGTTAGGCAACCCTGCTAAAAAAAAAAGCAAACATTTGACAGTTTAATTTAAATTAATCTAATTTAACTTAATTTAGTAGTTCAATCTAACAGAGGAAAAAATATGTTTAGATAGGCCTGCTGACATATGTCCACATACAAGGATCACTCATATAGCTACTATAAAAGTTTGAAGTTTATAAATGCTTTAGAAAACTTTCTCTGCAGTATCATCATCTTTTCATGGTACATATTTTCTTCAATGATATCTTCAATTTCCAATTCCAGCAAGATCTGGTGAGACAACAAGGAATATTGTTCCACTTATGGTGGAACACAAAAAGCCATAGAATATTGTAGTCAATTCTAGAAAGTGTAATAATCCCTATGGGAGCAAACCTACCCAGATGGAAATGATAACTATCTTTAAAGGCAAGGAGCTGATCTGCAGACATAGGGGCACTAAATAGAAACAAGATAACGTTTAGGATCTAAGCACGGTGACATTGAATTCTTTATCACTCTTTTTGTCCCCAATTTCCTATTGAACCACACACATTCATATGTCGTTCTTTTTAACTTGTCAACCATAGAAAATGTTCAATACCTCTTGGTCCAATGTCCACAAGCAAATTAGGATTATGCCATGAAACATATTCGACAACCACATATCAACGTCAATTGTAAATTGTGTGCAACATTTACAAAAATATAACAAAGCTAGCCAATACTTCTCAAGTGACACAATTGTAACAATTTAATGCAAGTTGCACTTCAAAAAATGACGATATGACACATATGTTGCCAAGCACCCACTTACTAGTTAGATTCTTTAGATTTCCGTTTTGTCATGTAGAGCAAACAAGGATAAACAAGCATAAATAAGAGTTATTAATAACAAGTGTGACTTAGCATTATGCACGTTTCTACCAGCATAAAATTGTTGTGGAATTGATCAAGCATTCAAGTCTTGTCGCGCAACCTATGCCACCAGATGAATCAGATCAAGGCCCACAATATAAAGGATGTGGATGCTAGTGGGACATAAAAATGTGGGGCAATTACTATTAGCATCGAAGCGTGAATGCTAGTGGGACATAAAAATGAGGGGCAGTTACTATTAGCATCAAAGCATGTCCATAGAACATTTCATTTAGAATTAAACTCTACATGACCATGGACACTGGCAACCAAAGTCTTGAGAAGCAATCAACACCTTTTGCAATGAAATATGTAGCCCTTCTTATCACAACATGGTCGTTGATTGCATATATGCAATCGAACAAGTGTTGGAGAAGCAAGCAAGGCGAATTGACAATCAATTTAGGGCGAGAAATTACACATTGCCATAGCACCCAAAATTGTTCCAAGGGAATGCTATGTGTGAAAGGGGCATGCCACTGCCCAATACTCTTTTCAGTCCCAAGTTGTGGATTAAAAGTGGGAGGTCTAAAGAAAGGATGCATGACATCTATGATGGACCCTCTCATGGACGCATACATGCAAAAATTAGGGCTTCCTTTGTTAAACCATTCGGAGAGAATGCAAGCTAGGTGGAAAAACGGTACTCACCATCTGCAAGAACTTGGCAATACGGAAAGCTGTGCTGTGGTAGGAAGTGCAGAGTCTCTAATTCAAGGAACAAGGTTTGGGAAAGAAATAGACCAGCATGGAACTGTGATAAGGTTCAATGATGCACCTACCTTAGGATATGAAGAACATGTAGGCTCGAAGACTACATTAAGAATACAGAATTCAATCTACTGTGGCTTCACAGAAAGGCCTGGTGAGCTGTGTATGCGCTATACAGCACGCCATAACAGGTCAAGTGATTGGAGCTCAGATGTGATGAAGGGGCATATCCAACCAGAAACAGATTGGTAAGCAGTTTGTAATTATGAACAACTTAATGCAAAATGTTCTTCAATTATGCTGTAAAAAGTGTAAAACTTGAACATGTTTGGCTTTTGTATGCTGTTTGTGATGTAGTAGAAACTGGTCAGATTGCATACCAGTGCAAGGGAATTCATATACAGCAGTATATGCAATGGCATATTGGAATATTAGTTTTCCCCATAAGAGCTCCAAGCATAAAACTGAAGGGAAGCTTTCTGCTGGTTTCTTTGCCATTGCTCTCTCCCTTCATATCTGTGGACAGGTAATACAGTAGTATTTCTCTTCCCCATTTCCCCCTTCTTACATGTGGTATGTTATTCACAGGTTGACGTTTATGGCATAGAAGGAGGAGAATTGCATTACTACATCAAAAACATCGTAAAAGGGCACAATGAAGGACCTTGTACACTGGCTGGGTGTAAAAATGAACGTTCTTTCAAACAGAGGCATAGTTGGAACTCTGAAAAGAAATGCTTCCGACATCTCAAAAAAAGTACCCTACCTCGTTTGTCCTTCAGATCATAGTTTGGAATCTGTTCATACGTCTAGCTGAAGCTGGCTTACTCTAGTCGCTTTGCGTGGTTATGTACAAAAGGAACAGAACCCCTCACTCATTCGAATGGACGAACATGCTTGTCTACCACAACTTACCAGTAAGTAATCAATGAACCTGAACATGATTTTTTTGGAGAGTGTTTTTTGTCTCAGGTTTTAATTTAAACAAAATTGATGATGTTTTGGAAATATATGTCAGTGATTCTGGCAGTGATTGTGTCTGTGGTTTATATGTGACTTTTGCGAATATCTCCCAGTGATTCTGGTATTGTGAGTTATATGGTGACTTTTATATGAATCTAACTGGACCATTGTCTACACCAAAGCGCCATCTGAAATAAAATATATAGTTAAGAAAAGTAAATCCAGGATGATGGAGGTTAAAAAATTGGGAACATCATATACAACATTTAGCTCCCATCAACTTTCTGCTTTTTCTTACTTACATGTGACTCTCGCTCCTTGTCTGCTTCGCGGGATGTAATCTGATATGCAACATTTAGCACAGTGTTCCCAGTATATTTTCTTGATGGTTTAAATGTGATGTGATACGTATACCAGTGTAAAATCTCAAAGCCATATACTAAGAGTTCTTGTAAGCATATCGGTTGCTTTTATAATGTTCTGCATATGTGGATTTGTAGATTACAATACAATTAGAACTCCAAAAAATTGCATTCACTGGTGACACAATGGCTGCTGGATGCACGGAATGCACATTCACTTATAACTACACTTTAGGATGTCAAAACTATTCATCTTAGTAAGAGCTTTACCTTGTGCATTTGTGCTGCTTTAAGCAAATTCTTAATTCTACCACTGTTTGCAAAACCTTTCTTATGGTTCCCCATCCACTATTTAGCTTCGCAAAAACCATAAAACGACACTGAAGTTATTCTTCAATTCTAGAATTAGAATGCCAGATTCTGAAATCGGCGGACAAATTCCAGAACAAATATTCTGTTAGTTCATCTTTCTTGTTGTTCCCAGGACAAATATTCTGTTAGTTCATCTTTGGTCTTGTTATTCCTAGACGGTAAGGTTGGAATGATCTTCTGAACATCATTGTCTAGAGGTGTTTGGAATTTTACCAAGTCATGATGCTTGACAATCATGAGTATCAACCTATTTAGGGGGACAATATGCTCCAGAATTTGCAAGTTTCGTAATGGTTTTGCTGCATAATTATTCAAGAAAAAAGAGTTGAATGGCTATGTATAATTGGTCCTTTACTGCACAGAAGGAAAAAGGTTCTACCAAAAGAAAAGAAGTAGGTTTTTCAAATTCCAAAGCATCACAAGGCTGGAAGTTTCAATGCAGACAAAAGCAAAACAGCTTCGAAGTTGGACTCACCTCCACTCCATCAACGTTTCATTTCATTTGCAGGAAGTCCTACATAGTCTGGTTCAATTTTTGCTTTACTGAGTAGATAATATATCCCTCCAAACGTGTATAAATACCAGCCACATAGAATTTGATATATCGGGCTAGGTATTACATAAAGTGTTCTGAAAGGTTTAGGTATTATATGAAATCTTCTGAATGGTTTTGTGTCATCTGGGGTACCACTGTTGGAGGCTTGAGTTTGTACAGTCCTTGGATAGCCACATAAACTGCAATATGCTAACCATACTTTACACTGTAAAAGTTTGGAAGCCCAAAGCCAAAAACTGCAGCAGTACATAATTAGTGTTCCACATTATGCTCGTATCAAAAAAAGAAAAAAATGCGGCTTCAGTTTCCAAGGAAAAGATGCAAATTCATCATTACCGTTCTGTGCATTAACTACAGATGCTCGTTGTACTCTGTAAGGACTTCAATCAGTTCAAAAGCAAATTGTTAACCTAGTGTTGGGGTTCCGATCCAAAATGGTGGAATTGATAAACTTATATGTGACAGTACAATATTGTGCTTTTCTTGCAAGCCTAGCTCTGAAAGGACGACATCAGAGCCTAAGATTAGTTCGCCGGAGAGGTTTGATGGCACTAGATTCAAGATCCGGGGCTTCATGAATGAGGTTCGGCTCCACCCTGGCTCTCTTCTTTGGGCATGTACAAATTGCTTTTTGCATTTAGGCATCGCATTGAACTGTTTTTTGAAATTGTGCATCGGCATTCACAAATAGACTATAAACTATATCTTGCATATCCGTCAACTGTCCGTCAACGGTCTGCTTTTCTTTCCTTTCCTATAGGTAATAAGCTTCAGATAATCTCTATTCCAAAAATTCATGTGCTACAGTGTTAGAAATATTTGTTTATCATATACTATTCTGTTGCCTAAAGGCATTTCCAAATCCTCCATGCCTCCATACAACTGTTGGATAGAACCTTTCGGTTGTTTTACTAAGCATCAAGAAAAGTACATAAGACGTGTCCTTACCCAAGCACCAACTTATCACAAACCAACTAGTGACATACACTAGTATGCAATTCAAAAACATGCCTTGCACTGAAAGCATTAGGCATGACCAGAGCAATTTGTCAATCAATTAATCTGAGCCAGTACTGTATTTATTCTGCTGTAAGAGTACAAAAGAAATGAATGGTACTGGATCAAATGGTGTATACAAGCGCCAATGAGGGTTAACCAACCATACTTGCAATGCCTACTACAATAGGAATACTTCTGATGATAGCAGTTAGTCAGATGATGGTCATTATTCAAAGACAAATGTCTAGAATGGACTTTTGTGAAATTCTATGTTTTACATTTTAGTTTTGGAACTGGGAAGTTGATAATATTAATTTTGCTAACTAGTGATTAATCTGCTTCCAGTTAAGCGAGTCTCCTGCAATGAGGTTCAATATAGCTTATCGCAATCATGGTATAAGCAAAGCAAGAAAGCCACTACCACAACTGAATTGACAACAGTTCCTTCATTCCTTATGTTAATGCCATTATAAATCTTTGTTGTGTGTTACCATATTCAATGAATATTGCTATTTGAACCATTTGGGATCTTGTAATAGACAATATTCATCTGCTAAATGCCCTGGAACTGAATGCCAACATCTTGGCATTCATCTCAATAAATTCATCTACTAAATGCTCCTGGACATTTGTAATAACTGCACAATATCTGAGTTATACCTCTAGGAGGGTAAGAAACAACACCGGCGCAAAACAATTTATCAAAAGAGCTTATCCGTCTATTGAATCATTGTGCCATGAACTACAGATCTGCTGCCAACAATCCAAGGATATTCTACAAATCTTGTTGCACATCCCATAATCTGGCCTGATGCCAATGAATCCAACGCCAATGTAACAATAAACGGACGGATGTGATGTGTATGGAGTCTGGCATGCAGGTTATGAAACTTGGTCACAATTCCAAGCATCTAAGTTGAGAATTCGGGTATAATTATCTCATTGTGCAGTCGATGTGACAATATGTTGTGCCTTTAGAACAAACGTTTACCTGGGAGCCATCCTTGCTGCACTAATTGCCATCAAAATGCTTCCATGGTTGACAACGTTTTTAGAAGCTCTTAGAGATTGTACAGGAATTCTAGTTCACTGGCTAGTTTTTGCAAACTGGAAGGTTTACACTTTTTTTATGCCACCACTTTCTTGTAGTTTCTCTCTCCACCACTTTTCAAGGAGAATCTTGAGAATATCTGTTCCTGTTTAAGAAAAACATCTAAGTTCATGATTTCTGATTGATCAGCTTATAGTGCAAAATCAATCCTCTTTCTGATCAAGTCTAAACAAGATAGTGAAAAACAGCCCACAAAGGTCATGCATGAGAAAAACATGGTACATAGTCAAGTCACAAATGCCTACTGCTAAGGCGTACTGATTGATGAAGCATGGCCCAATATATTGTTGTAATAAGAATCAGAACGATGCAAAATATTTCCACACAACGGGCAAGAATACGCAAAGCACAAGATGCAAGTGAATGAATGATGAACAAGAAAAAATGGCCTACGTTTGCTGGAGACAATAATGTATATCTCCAATAGAATGGAATTTAACATGAAGAATTGAACGCAAAAGTTGGAAACCAGTTAAGTACACATTTAGCCTGATTAAGATCCTTGACTTAAGAATCTTCGCCTTTGTCAGAGGTATTCTCTCTTATTTGTTCCCTCGGAAGTGTGGACTCACAGACTGCAAATTTGATGGCAAGGCTTGTATAAAACCTGAAGGTCCTCACTGACAATGCCACAGAACATAGAGTTCCAAGCATGCAAGCTGCCATGAGGACCAAGTAAGTAGAGTGGTAACATATACGTCCATGACATATGATACTGTCCTGATGTCGAGCTTCCTTGTCGTATAGTACTCCTGCTACTGCCACAGACAACACATAATTCCCCACTGCCTTTGGCACCTGAACGAAATTTTGTAATGTGCCATAATTCTTCAGCCCAAACAACTCTGCAATGATAGTCCATAACATTGCCCATTGCCCTCCTATAGAAATACCCACTAAGATAGAGCTTATAGACAATGCCCCCTTCACATCAAGAACAATCAGAACATTCCCTAGTGTTGAAAGTCCCACTACTACTGCTAAAAAAACTGGCCTTGGAACTCTATGTTTCTTTAGAGCTATTTCTGAGAACATTCCACATGCTATGCCCCCCATGAAATCCCACACATTTAACAGTGCTACAAACGCATTCACTTGCTTCTGTGAGTAACTCAAAGCAACACCCAATTGCCCCAAGTTGTTCACTGTTGTTGTTGCTGCACTCACTGCACATCCTGTAATCACAAGGATCAACCACATATCTAAACTCCGAATCGCTTGCCATACTGTAAAATCGTCTCCATGCTTTGGTGAAGACGATTGTATTTTTATCAGACCTAAACATGCAAATTCTTTCTTTGGAAGCGTCTCAAGTGAAAGAGGAGGGTCACAGTTCCCATGCTTTGGGGAAGACAATTGTATTTCTGTCAAATCTGGAGTATAATGTTCAAATTCTTTATCTGAAAGCGCCTCAAGTGAAAGAGCAGGCTCCCTGTTTCCAGGCCTTTCCACGTAAAACACCAACAGAAATGGCAGAAGGAACAACAACACCATAAAAATAACAGAGATACATTGAACAGCTTCTAAGGGTGGGCTGATCGTTTCTAATAACACTATTTCCCCCAGAATGTAAATTGCTAGGATCAGACCCATTGCTAGAAACAAATAAGAGCTTCTTATAACATTACGTTGAAACCCCACCCTGGTTTTTCTGATTACGAATGCAGAGAGAGCGTTCACCATACAGGGCGCCAAGGCTAACAAGAGGACAAAAGAGCTGCTATCATATTTGGCAAAGAATGCTTGGAAAAGAAGAGTAAACATGGCTGCACTGAGACCCTGTGCGCTATCCAAAAGACTAAGTATGACACTCTGATTATCAGGAAAGTTGAAGGCAGAGGTGACTATAACAGATGTAGTTGTGAAGGTTCCGGATGATCCTGCAATGCACATATATATACACATCACAGAGACACTTGGGCGATCAATCCTATGAGTCATAGCCAACCATACCATCATATATCCAAAAAAATTTGCACAAGAACTCACCAGTAACCCTAGCCATGCTCCCCCGATTGAGTACAAAATCCCTGATACGATTCCTCCGATGCTTCCTACTTCCTTGAAAAAGCTGATTGTGTTGAGATCCTTCTGGTTATACTCGAGGGCGAGCTTGAGGTGTTGAGAGTAGAGACCAAAAGTGGCAATTCCTCCCGAGGCTGCCATAGCCCAAAAACTTGCTGCCACTACGATCCATGGACTCCGGAGCAAATTCATTCTGCTACAGTAGATTCAAAATCGCCCATGCAAAAAATGCAAACCCATTTTTATTGGCTATCAAAAAAAAAGTTTCTATTCTAAAAAAGCGCCATGCAAGTGTTAGCGGCACGTAAAAACAGGTTAGGCACAATTCTGCCGCGTCCTCCACTCACAAATTGACACGTGGCAAACATTCTTTTAAGGAATGTTGCACGGACGGACGAACCCAATTTTACTCGATGTTCTGCAATTTTACTCGACATTCTG
>JAANSK020246254.1:0-13735 GCA_011763485.2 Isoetes engelmannii
ACGACGAGGAAGCGCCAATGAGATGCTGCTGAAAAACCACGCCTAAAATAGCGATCTCCCACCAGAAAATGCATGCATGCGAGACATGCATGCTCGCCCCCTTCTAGAATCTCGATCCGATGGCTCGGATCGATGCCATTAGTTTGTAGGACTTTGTTTAAGTGTAAATTGATTAGCAAAATCGCTGCTAGTTCATATCATGTTTAATCGCATGAATTCTACAATCATACAATAGTTCAGAATATGTGTTTTATGCATATGATTTTGCAAAACCAATATGGTTCATATTTACATTTTCTTACTAACTCAAAATTTCACACTAGTTTCTAGAAATCATCTTCAGTTTGTAAGATTGTTTCTTAAGTGTACATTGATTTAACAAAATCATTGCTAATTCATATCATGTTTAATTACATGCTTTACAATCGTGTAGTAGTTTTTTGAAATCATCAATAGTTTAGAAGTGTGGTTTATCTGCTCGAGATAAGCAGATAAATCTACTTCTTGAGGCTAGTTAATGTATCTCCTCCAGAGTATTTAAGTTAGTTTCCTCCTCCTTTGTCCCTATCAACTGTTCTCAAGCCTCTCCTCCTTAGATCGCTTGTCTCCGTTCGTAGATTTGTAGATTCCAAAGTGGTTCCATTTAATTTACTCTTGTTCATGTGCGCATCAGCTTCCCTTCATGGCCGTCTCTTCCACTATACAGTTTTGGCCGAGGGGGCTTGTGACCGTTTCTTCCGCTACCGAGCTCCGACGAGGGGGATTGATGGTGTTATGTTGGTATATTTTATTTTGCTTCTTCACCTAGGCTTTCTTTGTTGCTAGGTTGCTGCAAGTCGTTCGATGCTGGGACGTATGGGCAGTCCGGATGGGTTTAGTTGTGCAAGGCCCTGCATGAGTTTCTCTCTGATTGTGATGTCGCTTTGCGTGTCTTTCAGATGGTTTCACGGTGCTAGACTATTCTTGTAGCCTAGAGCTTCGAGCTTTGTAGCAGTTTGTATTTTCCCCGCCTACTTGTTTTCCTGCCCTTCCACGTTTTCCTAGTTGTGTATTCCTAATCGTGTTTGTAGTTGTGTTGCAAATTTTATTCTTATTGGACTGTTAATCACTTATGTGTTGTTGTATTTCCCTTTCGGTTTGCTTGCGGTTGTGATGCAGAGTGCATGATTTGAAATCTCTGATTTAGCTATACAAGAGGGTTTGTGAATGGGTGCCAACATCTTGGCCCTTGATTTTTTTAGGCTTTTGGCAGTTCGTGGCCAGCAACTTCATTTTTCACACTCACAACAGCTCTGAAGATGAGCTCGAGTTCATTGCCGGCATTAGTTGGGCATTGACTTAGAGAAGGCTGCAACTGTGGTTGTAGCTTAAGTCATAAGTCTTCACTTTATTGTTTGCCCATTTGATCTGGTAAACATGGATGCATAGATCATTGGTTTCTAGGCATGTCTTCGCAAACTCATCCCATCCAGACCTTTCTTACCTATCTATTCTCGCTCCTACATAGGCCTTGCATAGTTACTTTGTTTTTTTGGCCTTCCAACTACGGTTTCGTATTCCTTAGGGAGTTATTTGAAAGACTGGAGCATTCGTTTGCAACTTTATAAGAGATTTCATGGCATGCTCTTTTGGCAATTGTTTTCCTGTTTCCTTAAGTCCTAGCTCATCTGCACTACAGCTCTTACAGCTATGAATCTTTGCCCTAGCCTGCTTTTTTATGTGGTGGAAATTTGTGTTTCACAGATAGGTTCAAATTATACACCAAACTTTGTCTCATATGCAGCTTCTTTCTTTTGAGTGTGATTCAATTCAAGCCTCTCCGGTAAGATGATTTGTTCACAGGTGGGTGAAGGAGGCATCTTTTATTTATTTTGCATGTTTCAAACCTGTTTTATTCAATTTTCCTTTGGAATGAGAGTTAGGCCCGCATGTGTGTTGGCTAACTTTATTGCCAATTGTCTAAAAGTATGCATTTGCCAAATGATCTGTTTGTGGTCTTTCGACATCTCACCACTAGTTTAAAAGAGCTAGAGACATGTTTGTAGTTTCTTAACCTCCTACTGCTGGTTTTTTACTTCCTACCAGTGCATCAACGTGCACTAGATAAGTCTCCTCTGGTAAGTTCATGTGAAGTTTGATGTTGGAGTTCATGTACTAGTCAACATCAGTTGCTTCATTTCTAGATGTGTCCACGTTATATGTTTGGTGCATTTGATGATTTGCCCTGTTTCTCTAAACCATCAATTAAGCTTTCAATACTTTCTAACATCTTATCATCAGCTTCATTTCTAGAGGCATTCGTATTATATCCTTGATACACTTGATACAAATATATCCTCTTTCTCTAAACCATCATTCACGCCTTTAATCCTTTCTAACATCTTATTTTGAATAAGGCCTAGGTTTGTATCACTGCGTTTGTTGGATGCTTTTTTGTGCTACATTTTTTAGACATTTGCTATTGTACACAATAGATGTGTTTTGTCTGGTTACCATATTATGTCAGTATGTCTATTCGATTATGATATACTTTGACAAAGAGATTAATGCCTATGATTGTTAATGGGCCATGTACAGAGGAGTTGTGATTATGGTTAGCCTCTTAGTTAGTTTGGTTCCCCATCAAGTTTCCATAGCAAAGCCTATACCATTCATAAGTGGCATTGTTCTACATTCTATTTAGTTTAAACCCAAGTCACCCCAAACCAAAAGCTTAGTAACAAGGAAAGGAAAGCCACCTTAATACCACAAACTATGGGATCATAGCTAATCATTTCCGTGGCTCACTCTATGGAGTGCTCGTTGCAATAGTATCTCCTTTAAAGTACCCTTGGCAAAACCAAAGGCGTTTTCTTTACCCCACCGGCTACATAAACAAATGCACGTCTTAAACATCTTAAAGACTGCCGATGAGATTAATGTACGTAAAAATAATGAAAATTATACTATAGATATTAAAAAGCATAAATAGTTCATACCTACTTGCACAAGTCATAATCAAAGCCAGAACAAAACGGAAGCCATTAACATGCATATTGGTAACCCAATATTTGTGAAGATCGTAGATAGATAGAGTCATAGGCATAGAAGTAAATTCAAAAAATGCTATTCGTGAATGCCTTTTCCTATACTAACTATCAAGGTATGAAAGCAGTAAACAATTACCACTGCCCGTACTCGGCTTCAACCAAGTTGAAGGAGGCTGCACCATCCCAACAGGAACTTCATCAAAATTGGCAATGGCTGCTTGTCCCAATGGGTGTCGAACCCATACTCAGGGGCACACGCAGTCCACACGAGTATTAGGCCTAGCTCACATTGCCTCCCCGGTAGGCCTTACACACCAGAGGGAGTCGTTCGCTATGGAACATGGCTATCATTGTAAGTCGGATGGGCTCTTATGCACAAGCCGCAATTAATCGAGGATTTATGAGGCCTAATCCTATGATCATACTACTAAACAGGGCTGAGGTCTCTACCCCCTTCCCAATACACAAGAGGGCAACGAATCATCTATGAACAACCATAATAATGAATAGAATAAATCTGAAATAGCATAACAGGAATATACATGAACAAATAGACTTAATCACACGTGATTAGCATTCATTGGTCAATTCTTGGCTGAAGGGCAAGAATGGCCAATGGGAACTACCAGGAACTACTAAATCTCAAATGGGCACCTATCGGATCCCTGGCTTCCTGGCATAGCTCCTTTGAATGCTTCCATGCTGCTGCAAGAATCAAAATGGGGTTGTTGCACCTGCTGTCACGCCTCACAAGGCTGCTGCTACAGTCGAATCTTAGCTGCTGCACTTGCTGGCACACCTCCCAATGCAAATCGGCTGGTCTGCTACAGTTGGGCTGCTGCAATTCGACTACTACAAGGCTGTTGCACGCTTCCCTAGGCGCTCCACTCCTTAGGCATGTTTTCCAAAATAGAAGCCTTAGGGTTTATCCCTTAAATAAGCTGAAATCCCTTAGGGTTAGGCTTAGGGTTTATGGAAACAATCCTAAGGCCTAGGATCATGCCACATGGCAATGTTAATGTCAATGGTCAATATATTGGCATGTTAATATCAATGGTCTAATGTAATATATTGGCATAAGGGTTTATGCACAATATATTGGGTCTAAGGGTACGCTGCCCCATGGGGTATTCTATACCGTCTACAAGTATACGAGGTACATGACGTATACACGGCATGTACCGATGGTGTGGCCAATATAATATACGTATTTATATCGTATATTATTATGGAACGTCACAGCACGGGCACTCGGAGTTAAATCTACAGTGCCCTATTAAATCTTGCTGCAGAATATGGTCTTTCTACCGCTCCAGAGAGCAGGCCTTGATAGACACATAGTCTATTTTTAGAAGGTCATTGTTATGGACGATTGTCGTCTCCCAAACCTGGCTTACACTATGGCAATGGGACCGCAGCATCTCAAGACTTGTTGGAAAGATAAGAGAGCTCAATGGATGGCCAAGTGGAATGTCCACGAGCACATGTGCATACAGGTAGAAACGAAGGCAGATCACGGCAACCTGAGGCACTATCTTGATATTTGCTTCCTTGGCAGGCTTTTGGATACCAGGGCCTTGGAGCAAGTCAAAACAACACATTATAAGCACCATATCAATCTTACATTGGAGCGTGGCCCACAACACTACTTGCGTTCCATCTGCCCATGAAAAAGCACCGACTCATCGCCTCCATTCGCACAGGAGCCCACCATCTTCGAATCGAGATGGGCAGATGGATTGGGGAGCCACGCCAAGATAGGCTTTGTCAATGCTGCCAGACGAGAGCAGTTAAAGATGAGTGACACGCTCTCTAGAGCTGCCTAGCGTACAATCAGATCCGGGCACGCTATGCTGAATTACTCAACCCGACGAGGCCCTGTATATGCTCCTGAACACGGCCTCAGTGTGATCATTGAGATCGTATATTCAGGAGACGATGGACAAACGAGCTCAGATATGCCCTACCACCTAACGTGTGTACGTACATCTCATTTATATTTGTGCAGCTTGCCAGCAGACTTATTGCTGCCACAGTTTTTCCTTTGAAAACTCTAAGGGGCGGGGGATATTGAATTCACTTCACTCTGATAGACGGCCATCTAAGAACCTCGTTTACCACAATCTTCAAGTACCTTAGATTACACTAGATCCGTTAATGCGTGTATCTTTAATTGGTCACTCCAATAACTTGATTCCCCATCCTTCCGACCAAGAAACTACATCTGCATACCAACCTTGCTCTTTGATGCCTCAAGGGCAATTTTGAACAATCTATTTTCAAATGTGTGCTTAATTCTTGTCACATAAGATAATGTCATGCATAATGCCTCGACTTTCAGTGGTAACATCCTTACTTCTGCAAGTGTGATGGAATATGGTATTTGGAGTTCCACACCTAGCCCTTAGAAATAACTTTAACACACCTTCAACTTTATTCGACATCCTTTGTGAATTCTAACACCCTATATTTACACATCATACAAAAGTGCATCCTGAACCAACACGCGACAGAAGCAATATCTAGATGTATGCTTTCTCCGTAAGCTTTGGGATGACAATGCTTTAGAGAAGGTTAAGACACAACATTAGAAAATGCAAATTAATGTTACACTAGCTCGTGGCCCATTTGCATAGGCACATTATCTCAGAACTGAAACAGGCAGATGGGATGTGAATCACGTGAAAACAGGATATTGGCAATGTTGTCAAATAAGTTCGATTGAAGATGACCACCATACTTTTCAAATTTGTCTAGCATTTATGAACATCCGAGCAAATATGGCATTTTGATTACTCCTAATTAGCCACTACATGTATTTTTATAAACGTTTCCCGTGATTACTAGCATTCTATATTCTGGAAGTTCTTGAACTATCATCTTATACCTTGGAGGTTCTTGACCAACAATCCCTAATATATCCACCTTCAACACATTGGTAAGTACATGCACCAACAATCCCTAATATATCCACTCTCAACACATTGGTATGTATATATTCATCAGTAAACTTAATATTTAGAAGTGGTTAAAACCTATTAATCTCCATGGGCGATAAAGATCAATTTCTAAAAAGATTCTCCTTAGTGCCCACATTTTTAAATTCACAGTCTTGCATCTTTTAAGCATTTCGTATAACACACATTTTTCACCTCTTCTTCGATTGGATTGCAGAGTTGCCGTCTTCGATGCAAGTTAGTATGCTCTATTTCTTTTTGTAAAGATATCCTTATTTAGCATGCCCTATTCCTTCGTACAGATAGTCGTTATTTCTCAAGGCCAAGTAGCCCCATTTGTGCAACCTTTCATGCTTACACTTAAAATGGTTAACTCATGTTGTATGGGACGATGACATAGATCAACATGGGGGGCAATTAGATGTGGTGTCGATACATTGATATACATTGGCATAATCACTCCAACTTCAGTCATTTTTGCGTTTTTTACATATCAATGCTATCAATACCATGACCTTATCATATAATTGCATAATTTTCTATCAAATCTCCTATCCAGAGGAACAAATAAGTATCCGTTTTGTGGAGATTTATGTGATTCTAATAACTAGCAGTTACCATAATTTTAACAGGGAAAGATCTTGCAAAAGTTTAATATGAAGCCAAACTATTGAAGTGGATCTGTGAGTCCCTCTAGATGTATTTTACTCTAGAAAACAGGAACATCATCTTAATCGCCTCTGTATAAGTTGTGCCAAAGAGCCAGTGGCATAAGCCAGGCACATAAGGCTCCTTCAAAAGCAATGCTAGAAAAAAGCTTTAGAAATTGGAGCCCTTATACCATGCAGGTTGGCAAATGTTTCAGCCTTTGGACACAAGCTCTTGCTTACCAAATGTGAGGTGAATGCTACCAATTGACCGAGAGCAATGGCTCTGAAGCATAGACATTTCCAAACGTAAGAAAGATAATCTTTAAAGAACTCTAAACGCAGTCTTCTAATTGATTTTCTCTAAGCAGTCACATTTTCATGCCCTAAAGTAACAGAACCGCTCTGCGTGATTGCTTAAAATGGGCTGATTGCCTCTACAGCATGGCGAGAATGTAGCACCGGTACTTGACATGGACGCACCAATACTTGAGATGGACGTATGACAATTTAGGAATGCCTATTGTTCAAGTTTCTTAATCAAAACCTGCAATTCTTTAGGACATGCTGTCAAAGAAGCCAGTCAATTGCAGGTACTTCATGATGCCTATTGCATAGGGCACTCGTGTAATTATTAGACCCCATGCAGATACATCAAAAACAGGTAGCTGGCGCAGATGTGGTGCCTCTAGAATCTTAACAAAAGAATGAAACCTTTAATATTAATATGCATATAGTGGATGGGTTTTTTTCCCACCTAGGTTGTCACCATCCCTTTCTCCTTTTATCATAAAGGGTTCACTTTTAGAATGTCTCTGGACAATAATTTATGGGGTCATTAGAAGAAAGAATATTTGCGGACACTGGACTGGTGGAAGAAGTCTTTTGCTGAATCAAGTTCTGAGTTTTTTGTCATGCAAGGTGATGCCATTGATATCAGTTCATTCTGCCTGATTTCGAACCAAGTTCTGCTGCACCAATATGTCAAAGACAGTTTCATTGTTGTGAGGCGTGGATTAGGCTTCTTAATTTCTAATAGCATGAGACGATATAGCCTCTTGTGATCACTTAGATCCAAGAATTTCAGCTACAGAGCATGTTTAGTGGCCATTATAGCATGTTTCAGCTACCATTATATTTGCTTGGGTGGAAAGGCTTCAAAGCAGAGATGGAGCCGTCTAAAACACTTATTTAATTCTAAACAATTAGTTTGAAAGAAGCTAATACGGATAGATTTGACTAGAAAAAACAAACTATCCAAATGAAATGGAGTGGGATATTTGCAGGTGGTGTATCACAGAAACAGGATGAGATCACAGATGAAATGGAGAGAGATGAACAAGAAAACAAAAGTAAGTGTGATTAACGAAATACAAAATAAACTAGATACAACTCAAGGGTATCAATGGAATAAGACTAACCTCAGAAGTAATACTGCCTCCTGTAACTAGAAAAGCACCAAGCATGCATCCTTCCTTAACAACCAAGCAATGAATAACTGCTATTATTTTGGTGGTCTTTTTAAATATACCACCAAAAAGCTAGCTCGCACTCTAGCTGCTGTGTGTCAGGAAAATAATCTTCTGCAGTTTTCTTTTTCCCTTTTCTATTCTTTAGCAAATGGATAATACAAGAATATATGATGGTTCTTTGCTCCTGTTACCAAAGACCTCTCTGCAATCCTTCGTCTAAAGTACCTTCTACCTCAACACTCTGTATCAGTATCATGCCATAGATATGTCGTTGAAACATAACCTGTCAGTATAAGTCCAAAAACTCAAGCAAAGAGGAATCTTCAAGCTCTGGATTAAACTGGCTATTATCAGGTGCACATGACTAATGCCTATTCAATAAACCTGAGCTTTAAGAATTAACAAGTGGCATGCAAAAGAGTATGAGGAATGTATTAATATCATGCAAGCAGCCAAAACTTTGTCCATCCAAAATGTTTGCATGTTTACTAAATGGACCATCCACAATTTGCATGTTTACTAAATGGAATTCCTACTCTTACGAGTATGAAATTCTTACTTATTCGGATATGCTAGTCTCCACATCAATGGAAAACAATAAAGATGAATACAACTCACACCTTTTCTACAACTGATTTGTGCTATCAATACAGACCCAAAACTTTCCACCATATGGCACCAGCAACAGTCCAAATAATTCCATTCCATACCGCGACAATGGCTCCCATCTTGAACACATCCTTCAATTCCACATATCCCGCTGCACAGACCAGTAAGATGGAGTGTCAGAAACTAAATCACACCCGCATAGCCTAACATTAGATAGGAGTAAGAATACCACTGTGCCACCCTGACCCTCTTAAACCATACCCAAGTACAACATAAAATTCATTCAGTGAGAAATAGATGATCTCACCTCCATAATATACAGCTGCCTGGCCACTGCTGTAATGGGTGAGTGCCCCAAACAGATTAGTGTTGTATGCTAAAGCTAGGGCAGCAAGCACTCCTGGAACTCCTGCTGCAAGATGCATTGCTAAAAAGGCAGAATATAGCGCCCCAACATGGCCAGTTTGACTAGCAAAAAGGTAATGGATAAAGAAATAGGAACATTGTAATATTCCAAAGGCAGCAGGCCAACTGAGCGAATAAGATGCCAAAATCTTTGCTACAGAGTCAGACATCCATTGCACAAGACCTAAATTTGTTAGCTGGCTAGCCATACCCACAAGGACAGCAAACCATGCAAGAGTATCCCATGCAGATTTCTCACTTAGGCAGTCATCCCAGTTGAGAACACCCAGCAGCAGCAGAATAGAAAGCCCTAGCATAGCTGCAACCACGCTTGGAATTCCTAATGAGTCACTGCAACAAAACCAACATTTCAGACTCTGAAATGAAAACATCGAGTGCAACATAGATACACATAGAAAATTGAATGGAAAGTCTGTTTGCATACCCAAGAACCCAAAGGGTAACAGCCAACAGCATCGTTGCAACCATTGTCCATTCATTCTTTTTTACAGGACCCATTGCCTGGAGCTTTTTTTCTGCCAATGCAGGTGCTTCAGGTGTATCTTTTATCTGTGGGGGGTATAAATTGTACAATAAAATTGGAGTTGTAAGCAATGCCAAAATTGCAGGCACACTTGCCACTTGGAACCATGTCATCCAGGGGTTTGGAATAATGACACCCAGAGACTCTGCTAGCTTCAAACATAACAGATTTTGAGCTGCAGCTGTTAAGAATAAAGCACTGGAGTTCCCTGCAGCCTTCAAATAAGGCATATAATGACATAATTCCATTAATCTCTCTTCATTATCCTCAAGCCAAATGTATAAAATACAATGCATTGAAGGAAAGTACCTGGAATTGAGTTAGAACCAAGTAGGAACCAAGTTTAGAAGAGGACTTGTCATTAGGCAAACTATTATTGGATCGGGATAACGACAGGATAATTGGCAAGAAGACGCCGCCTGCTCTGGCTGTAGTACTAGGCATGGCAGGGGCAATGAGGGCCTCGCTGATAGTCAATCCATAAGACAGTCCCAAGGTATTCTTGCCAAGCCATTTAACAAAATAGGTTGCAATCCTATCTCCAAGACCAGTTTTCACAAAACCACGAGCAAAGAAAAATGAAATGACAATCAACCAGATCACATCACTGGTAAATGCACTGAACGCAGCGGAAAATGAAAGGGTCCTGGTGATCACAGTAACAGTAAGGCCTACAAAGGCCCAGGCACCCACGGGCAAGGGACTCAACACCAATCCAGTTATGGTGGACAAGAAAATCGCTAAAAGTTGCCATGCCTGAGCAGTAACAGCCGCAGGCTTGGGCAAAAGGAAACGTAAAGCAAGCCCTACACCAACAGAAAAAAGTAAGGGTAAAAGTTTAGCCCCTTCCCAAGCAGGTTGCTTCAAATCCGGCGGATCATCATCTGTCGAAGAAGATACAGTTGCAACAGCTTTTATTTTGATCGGATTGCGAGGTTTAGGAAGAATGGGAAAGGACCCATAAAAGATTTTTGGCGACAGATCAAGGCGAGAAAAGGAAGAAGAACATTTACAGCATGATTCGACTGAAAAACTATTCTGAGCAGATGCACGGAATGGAATGCGTCGTAGAGCAGAAGTGGAGTGCCGGAAGTGCAATACCTGGGCCGAGGAAGAGGCTCGAAGTGCAATCCCTCCCTCCATAGCTAGTTTCGAAAGGAAGCTTCAGAGAGTAAAAGGGACTAGACATTTGTTCGAGACCACCCATTAGGCTAGGATGGCTGATATTGGTTCCCCTGGTCACAAATGGTAAAATAATGTCCTCCACATATGAAAAGCCTAGAAACGTGCTTCGACATGCCGACACCTTATTCTTTTATCTAAGGCCGAGATTCCACATGAGACAATGGCCTTTCTCTGTTTTGCTGCAACTGCCTACATTATAGCATGCAATTGCTGCACATCGAGATTCCACTAGCATGGAACAGCAACGAGATTCCACTAGCATGGAACAGCTTCTTGCTGGTAATTTTCTTTCTCCACAAATGTCAGCGGGATCGGTTGACAGTTATCCCCAGCAATTATCAAGCTATTTCTGGCAACCCAAACTTAACCTAATGCTAAACTACCTGCTTTAGTGGAATCGATTCAATGAAAGGCATTTCTTGAGTCCTAGCATTCAATTGGTAGCCACCTTCAACTGGCGCAAGTAGAATCTCGCCCTAAGTAAGGCCGGATTTCCACTAACGGTAGGTTTCAAAATGACATGGCCTAGTTTCCAGGCAGTGACATCAAAAATTTTGGAATTGCCAGAGTTTTCTACTTCAAAGACTTCCATTAATGGCAACTGCAGAAACACTTTTAATTTATTTTTAGATGTGCATTCTTCTTATTGCTATTGTCGTTGAAATTTTATTCTACTGGGCAATATTGCTCGGTAGAATGAAAATTCAACGGTAACAACAAAAACAATGCCAACTACACAGTTGCCGCAACTAATGAAAAGAGGTATGAACAGCAGGATGTGTTGTGAAGATTTGCTAGTGGCTTCTATTTCACAGGCATACTGCCACTGCTGTTAGTGAAAATCAGGCCTAGTGAACATTTGGTTCAAATTATGCCATTATTCCACCAATATTATCCTGCAGAATATTCTTCATGTTTAGCGGAGTGGCGCCACTACTAAACCCTTTCCCTGTTTCGACCCCTTTTCCCTGTTATTCATTCCTCCGCTTCAAATCTAGTCTCAAAGTAGAATTTATTTTTGCATGGTAATGACTGGTTTTGACTTGGGCCGAAGTATAGGCATGAGAAAGGGAAACATTCATTAAGAAATTATTGAAGAAGCACCTAAGTTGTAGGGGACAAAAGATTTTGTCACTTATTCCAAGCTATCCCAAGCATTAATGGTAATGATAGACCTCCAAACTTCAGGTTCATACAACAAAACATGCTCTACCAAAGTCCAAAATAAGTAGAGCTTTATGTGACCAATCATGAATTTCTGCTTGAAACTAATGGTTATATGCTAGAGTTGCTCTCCAACATGTAGCCACTCGCTTAACGATACACATCTTTCGTGCGGTATTGTTGCAGCAGGTACCTGTGGCTATCTACAAGTTCAACCTCTTGACTGTCTAGTAAAAAGGTGAAATTGTAGTCCATGAAGATCAAGCTAGTAAGAGTTTTGTCTTTTGTAGATTCACTTGAAAAGTGGTTTCACACAAAACGAATGCAAAAGCATGTAAATGTTGTTGCATGCTAGCAGTTGTATGTGCCATTTGAGACCATCAATATATATAAATTGCTTGATGATAGGTTGCGCCAGATCTAGCTCCACCTTTATAATTAGCAATCTATGCTTTCAATTGATCTATATATACAATCCAAAAAAGCAGGAGACAGAGGAAAACCTTGTCGAACTCCAATGCTATTATTGATTGGGGTAGCTGATGGTAGAAACTTAGCAAATACCTACGTAAATTGCATAAAGATCTTCTGGAACCCTGAGTGATTGCAATATCTACTAAACCAGCTAGATATTGTATCAAAGGCAAAGGTGAAATCTATAAAGATATATAAAGATCGTGTTTCAGGTTTTGGCTATGCTAAATACGTAAATTGAATGTGGTCTATCGTAGATCTGCAGGGGCAAAAATATGCTTATCCTACATCACATACATTTGCAGATTCTACCCAAGTTATCAATTGCTTCTCAATAATACTGGTCAAGACCTTGACAAAAACTAGACTCGTCGTGGTGCTGCGGATTAGAAGGATCATCCTTTTCGCCCACCTACTATGTAAATGGGGACAAGCGTACTTGCATGCCAAGTATCTATCCATCCTTCTGTAAAGCTTGATTCGGAAGATCATTAATAACTAGAACTGGTAGATCATCCTCAACTTTGCCTATAATCCCCCTAGATCAGGAGTCGATTGCCCAGATGTTGTAAACCTTTATGAATTTTTTGTGGTTAGCCAACCGATCATCCATTGATGCATATACATATTTCCAAGTCCTATATATAAATGCAAATTTTTTAGTTCGAGGATCACGCTATCTTGTTTGAGATATTTTGCACGTCTAAGCATTTTTTTTGGGCATTTTTATTGTGTTTCTTCTTGTGGTTTGTAAAGGATCTTGAAAAAGGAGTTCTTCCCTTTGAAATCCACATAGTGAATGAAAAATTCGAACCCATAGCCTATTATTTAAGAGTCAAATGCTTTAACAAAAATAAATAAATAAATAAGGGTCTATTCGCACCCACCGTTAAGTTAGGTTAAGTTAGGCTTAACTAGGTTTTATAACTGTATTTAACTTCAGACCAATAGTTAGGTTAATATAGGGTTAGTTAATATTTGTTAATTTTTTTTTAACTACGATCGCTAATTTTATGTTGCTTTCACACCAAAACGTGGGTTAAGTTAATAATTAACTGAGATTAACCACGACACCTGAAACAGACTGAAAGTTAAAGTGACCTCGTCGAGGTCACTATAGCTCCAGTTAAGGAGGAGCTATGGCGATCCGACGACCACTTCCAGTTCGTGGAGCGACGGCGGAGGACGAGCAGTTCGTGGACGAGCACGTGGGCGCACTGGTGCCCCTATTCGGATAGAGCCAGAAGAA
>JAANSK020246265.1:0-13735 GCA_011763485.2 Isoetes engelmannii
AGAAGTCGATGAAGAACTCTGCAATAAATAGCGATCCCAACCTGATGAACGGCCTAAAAATGCATGCAATGCATGCATGCGGCGCATGCAATGCATGCTCATCTTGCGCAAGAATCTCGATCCGCTACGCTGATCGATGAGATTATGAATGGTGTTAACAGTGACAAATGTGATGAAATGACTGCCATTAATGGTGACATAAAACGTGGTGTTATCATTGACTGTATAGATAACACTGTCAGTGACGCTATGTGTGGCACTAAAACTGCGACAATAGGTGACGACGGTGCTGACAATATATGTGACATTATAATTGCTATAATAGTGTCACCAGTATGCGTCACCCATAATGCCAGTTATTAAAAAAATTTGAGTTGCAATTCTAGGCCAAAATTTGACACAAAAGGTGACATTAGTTGACCCCTTCTCTTGAAGTAAATGTGGAGGTACCTCCGACCTACAAGTATTTGGGAATCGAGTTTCCAACCACCACACATTGGGACGCTTGCATCAGGTTGCGCGTCGCAGCAGGCTGGAAAGCTCTATATACCGGCAGAATAACAGCCACAAGGCAGAGCTGTATGACTGGAGTCACTAGTCACACCTCTTCAGGCTCGGCTCGAGCATGTCCTCCTATGTGGGGCGGAAGTATGGGGTCCGGTAATATCACTGGGCACCTGGAAATGGAACAGGTACAAAAGGCTTTCTTAGTACGAGCACTTGGGGTGAAGTCTACACTTCCATAGTAGATCCTGCTGCAGGTGACGAGTTTTCTACCCCTTCAAAGGGCCGCACTAGATTGCCATATCCTTTACTTCTAGAAGGTGGTCCGTATGTGTGATGTTTGCCAAATCTGGCTTTAGCTGTAGCAACGGGCCCACATCGCCTTAAAGCTTGCTGGAAGGACAAACAAGCTCAGTGGTTCTCCCGATGAAATGTACAGGCACACAGGTGCATCCAGGTACGCACGAAGAAAGAGCATGATGAATAGAGGCAGTACCTTGATGATTGCTTCCTTAGCAAACTATATGATGCAGATGCTCTGACAGGTGTCAAGAGAGCACACTATTGGCAGTAGGTCAACCCCATGCTCGCACGAGGACCGCATTTGCGACAGGACGATGGACTCCGGAGGCGCGCGAGGACAGGATCTGCCAGTGTTTTCAACAGGGCGCCATTGAGGATGACTGCCATGTTCTTCAAACCTGCCCGGCATACACTCACATTCAGGCACGGTATGTTCAGGTGGTTTTGCCTGGCCAACCACTGCATGAGCTATTGAACACGACCTCTGTGGGTTTGCTGGGATCATACCTTCAAGAGGTAAGAGATGTACAAACTCAGCTTTGCCCTTAGGTGCGATATTGAATTGTGTTATATGATTATACAGTCTACCAGCATACCAATTACTGCTAAGGTCTTCCCTCGAAAACCCTTCGAAAATGGAAAGGAGGTTTAATCCTGACAGTAATATGTTTGCTGCTCTGCCTTTGTTTACCCTTCGAAAATGGAAAGGAGGTTTAATCCTGACAGTAATATGTTTGCTGCTCTGCCTTTGTTTGGGTCTCATAGACCAACTGGTCTTCGTGGACGATAAAAATGTATTCTATATTCTATTCTATTATCTTAAAATCTATTTAAGGCTTTGATAGACGAATGACGTAAATATTACATTACGTAAACACACTGCCCCTTGGGTTTTTATAGCTGAAATAGCCTTAACCCTAAAACGTTATAACGACGCCCCATAACACCCTAGGACGTTATCACAACAACTAGAAGGGACGCTTCACATGCAAATTTCTTCAATGTTCACATGTGCAGGGTTTGAAACGAACGGCAGACGTTCAAGCGTTCCTGGACTAAACTGCTAGAGCAGTGCGACAAGCCAAGCCGATGACGCTCACATGTGGGGCATCCATAACTCCCTCAAAGCAAGGTGTTAAGGGAGATAACGCCCTTGCCCTCGAGCGTTAATAGGTATGAAATTTAAGGGCAATATGGCCATGGCCAAAATAGCGAGGGCTAACGCCCTAGAACGTTATCACGAATGCTATAACACCCTCGAAGCATGGTGTTGAGGGATGTTAAGGGAGATAACGCCCTGGCCCTCGAGCGTTAATGGGAATGAAATTTCTGGGTAATGGCCACCAGAGAGTTAGCTGCTCCTTGATCTTTCAACAGTTGGTTTTTATAAGAAATATAGCTAAGTACAATGCTTACCGAATTATTTAATGTTGTAATTTCATAACCATTTCAGACATCAGTGTCTTATCATTAAAAAATCAGAGAATTTGGACACCTTACCTGTCATTTAGCTGCATTGAGAGAGCACCACAAACAACTGCGGGTGGGCACTTTGTCACGCTTTGTCATTTGCCAAATGCACCCACCTTTGTTTTACAAAAGCGTCAATTCTGGCATTCAAATTACTCCATAACTATCTTACACTTGAATCAATTCACCCAATATGTTGCAATTTCTGGGAAGAATCAGACTGTTGTATATTACTTTACAAACTTACCTCACGGCCTTGATGGCAAAAGTAGGATAAATTGCCTCCCATTTTACTAAACGCTATGGCAGATCTCACAATACATGATGCAAGATATTTCAACCTCGATCCTACAAATGATGCCAATGTAAAATTGGAAAAGGGCAGGTCTTAACAACCCCGATTTAAGTACTTAACACATCTTAATCCCCCAGTAGATGGAACTTGCAATCTGTAAGCTTTCGATTTGCTTGGAAGGCCTCGTCATGCAAAGCATGAACAAGGAAAATATTGGCCAGACATCTGCAGAACAATATCACTACTGGGTAGCTGGAAAACTATTGAGCTTCTTTCTCTATCAATCGGCCATACATGATGCGGTCATCTCGTGATTTACTTTCCAACAAGGCACAACCCACAAGGTCCTGTCAATCAAAATGAATCTTATAGATAGCATAATAATGAGAGAGGGAAACCATAAACTGACTATACAAACCTTGACATTGCGGTGTGTCAGGTACCTTCCCAAGGAATGTAATAGCCGGCGCATATCATCAGCCTGAATTATGCCACCATGTTAAGGCACAACTGCCATACCAATAGGTTAACAGACAATCCGAATCAAACAGACCTTGATAAATCCAAGCCGATTCTTGTCAAAAACGCGGTATGCCTGCAAAGTGCAATTTACACATAAGGATATAAAAGTCTAGCTGCAAGTCTTCACACCTAAGCAACCACAAAGAATTGCAATGGCATTGAATACCTTTAAGAGTTCTTTGTCAACCACCATCTTCTCTGCTTTGTGTACCTCAGCATTCTCCTGCAACAACAAACTCTTAATTTTAAAAACGTGTTTTACATTGTGTATGGTATCATTAATATGTACCTCTTCTGGCATGTCTTTGCCTTGTGAAGAATCCTTCATTTCCTCAGCGCTTGTTTTCTCAGATGGTTTATCATCGCCCTGATCTGTTACTTCGACCTTTGCATCGTTGAGCTTCTCAATGTTGTCAGCAGCCAAACCATTATCTTCAGGCTTTGTCCCTTCCTGTTGTGCTTTAATGTCATTGTCTGCTTGTTTAATTTTGGCATTTGTATCTGGCTTATCAATCTTTGGCTGTGCTGCCGGCTTATCAGAGAACTTGCTACGCTTGCGGGGACCTTCATGCTCTGCATCATCAGTTTTAACATCTTGCCTAAATCGTTTCTTTTCATCCTTTCTACGAGCGTAGCTTGATCGTCGCACGGCCTGTAGAAGTAAAGCAATAATTTAGTGGTTACATCGCAAATGGGTCCCAAGCAACATAGTTCCTAACAGCATCCTCACCTCCAATCCATCCAATATCAAGCTTCCCATCTTAAACTGCAGCATCTCCTGAAACACTTCTGCAAATAGAGAAAGCTACATAGAAGGGAAATAAGTCAACCATTTTCTAACTCCGAACTGAGCTGCAGTGCATACCTCAAAAGTGCATTCCTCTCTATCTGTATCATCGTAATCCAGAAGGCCATCAAGAGATATTGTCATAGAGCGTAACTGCACAGAAGCTGGCATATTTCAGCAAAATAATCATCACATAAACAGCATAACAGAAATCAGCATAACCTTTGTGGCTTTGCTCCGTTTTGTTGTGAGTAAAAAACCAGGATGCGAAGGAGGCTCTTCATCAGTCTTTAACTTCCCATCTCTCTTATCATCTTTCTTGTCACCCTTCTCTTTCTTGTCCTCCTTTTCTTCTTTTCCTTTTTCCTTTTCAGCCTCTTTTTTTTCCTCTTTCTCCTTCCTATCATCGTCTTTCTTTTCTTTCCTCTCAACCTTTTTACCATCCTTCTCTTTCTTGTCTTCTTTGCTTTTCTCAGCTTTGCTATCACTCAACTTCTCTTCTTTGTCTACCTTCACACCATTTGCATCACCTACAAGAAATGAATACCTGTCAGACTCTTATTATCTCTACTAACACCCCGACTCACGAGACACTACCTTCTTTTTCATTTTCCTTCTTTTCGAGAGTCTTGGCTTCCTGCAAGCAACAGAAGAGCAAGCCAACAACTAAGCAAGCAAAAAAAAAACAAACACCTGACATAAGCGTCTACTGTCCAATGCATTGATTAGGCATAAGACTCTGCATAAACCCAAGTTTATTGTGCTTCTGTATGACAAAATGATGTCAATAAGAAAATGACCATTCGCGCAACAAATGGCATCTTTTCCCGCAAAGCTGGGAACAATTTTGCCCAAGCAGCTATATTTACCAACACAGCAAATGATCAAAATTTTTTGTCACAAAACCTAGACATTCAACCACATTCCAGCCCTGATTAGGGGAAAGAAAATCATAATCGCCAGATAAACTTCTTAGACTTTCAGATCTATACTCCTATTAGTATTTCCTTTTCTTCCCTTTCTGTTCATTTCAGGACTGCACCATCAGATTCAACTACATTGGAACACTAGATCTTCTATTCTCAAACATTCCAAAGTCTTTCTGCCAGGAAATATTTGTTTACTAACCTTCTTAGCAGAGGCTTCTTTCTCAATCTTGGCTTGCCTCCTAATATTCCATTGTGAGTGCCAATCTTCCATTGTTGGTAGAGATTCAGATAGGTCAGGGATCAATATCACTGTGACCTCATTGTAACTTGGTAAGCCATCTTCTCCCAGCCTCTCGTAATGTACCTGTAGAATATGTGTCAAGCCGTTTTTTTCTGGCACAGTGGCAATGAAAATGTCCAGAACCTAAAACTTTTGTCTTATGTTGACATTTTGGGAGTGAGATGAACATACCTCAGCAAAGCGAATCCAACATTTGCATGCACTCAGGTCAAGTTGCATTGTCTCCTTTAGACACCTGCAAGAGAACTATAAGCTTTCCACCCCATCAAATTTCTACCAAGATAATTGAATCCCTGCACTAACCTTATGGCCGTTTTCACCAATGCATCATCTTCAACAGCTGGATTCCCACCATCCAATACCTTGTCCCATGCACCTCCAGCAGCCATGATAGCATTTCTGTCCCTCCGAAGGGTGACAAACTTTAAAAGTTTTTGGAAGTACATAAACTTATCCTCAACTTTGTCAGATAGATACTCAGCAAGTGCTTCTTCACTTAAACCACTGAGCAGCATAACCTATATTCATAGAAGCAGTTAGAAAAAAGTGTTGAGACTACAATAGTTAGTTGTATCAATAACCACCTTAGCACTGTAAACTGTGCTGCCTTTTGCAGGCTTGCTTGGCTTTTCTTTCTTCTCCACTTCATCGTCCACTTCAATAAAATCATGCTCGAAGCTGAGAGAACACAGATGTGAGCACAATAACTAGCCATAATTGATTTATTCCATGGATCTGGTAACAACAAACCTGATGGGTCTGTCAAGTAAAATTTGTTGCTCTTTGCCTACCCAAGTTGCCACCAACTGTAAAGCAAAACAACGGCTCACTCTTTGAACTGGGAAATCACCAAAGCTACACAGCATATCCATCCACAAACCTTTGAAAAGTCTGGCACTATAAACAACTTTGGGTACCGCTTGGAGACAGAGATGTAATCGCGTTCAGTCTCAAGCAAATTATAGGATTCAATCTGATCAATACATGAACACATCAAGGCACTTTGCAGAAAAAAGGATGAATTAAAAGAATGATGCTTATTCAATGTGCACACCTTGCATAGATAGTCCCTTCTCTTATCTTTTGGAGGAGACAGCCTGGTCAGAAACAAAAAGTTTGAGTCTCACAAAAGCATTATTATGTGCATGAATATACAACAAGTCAGATTGGTAGAAATCTCCATTCTCAAATATACCTATGAGGTGCTTCGCGGCGAGGAGAGTCTTTCCTGCCCAATTTTTCATCCCTTTTCCCCGTTGGGGATTCTTTCCTATCTTTCAATCCCTTCGGAGAAGACTTATCCTTTTTCCGCTCGTCTTCACGCCTACCACGATCACGTTCCCTGTCTCTTTCGCGCTCCCTATCAAGCTCTCTCTCCCGTTCACGCTCCCGATCTCGTTCACGCTCTCGTTCGCGCTCACGTTCGCGCTCGCGATCCCTATCACGCTCACGTTCTCGAAGAAGCCGACGGTCATCATCACGATGCCTTTCTGGTTCTCGAAAGAGCCTCTCGTCCCGTCTTTCATCAAATCGACTGCTTCCGGAACGACCATAGCTGCCTTCTCTTTGGACAAGGACAGGTCCAGCTCCTAACCTATTAGCCGCAACATAATCACGACCAGGAGGGAGAGCTACTCCGCCATAACCCATAGCAGAATTACTGAGGGAGAAGGCCTGAGCAGAAACCAAATTGCGATTTGCAGCAAGAGCTCCATAAGCAGCTGCCTGTTGAGAGTTGTAAGCAGAAGCATTTACAGCAGCTGCAGCAGCTGAATTGAGGCTCGCACTTAATCCTGCACCTGCGGCTAACTGTGAATTCAACAAAGCAACATCTGTTTCCGACCTCCCAAGACCATATCCACTGCCAAGCAGGCCCCTACCGGATGCTCCTAAATCTGACGAGCTAGCAATACGTGCAGCTGCACTGCGTTCAGCTGCCAAATAATCAGACTGGTACCGTGATGCCATTTGATACCGCCTAGCTGCATCACTTTGTAAGTCCGCTGCTAATGCATAATCGGGGCTTTTCAAGCTATAACTTCCACCATATTGGTCAGCAACCTTCTGGCCGTATGCTGCAGGAGAAGCAGAAGTACCATAATCACCCAATTTCCCACTATATCCTGCTGCCGAACCAGCAGTAACGTATTTTCCGGATTCAGCTCCATAAACACCTGATGCACTTATAGAGGAACCACCACCAACGACATATGAGGCACCGCTTCCAGCGGGCCTGTCTCGAGCGCCACCATATGCTGCTGATGATCTACTGGCCGCACCACTTGGACCTTGATAATCTGAAGAAGTAACACTCTTGCCACCACCCCCAAGAAGCTGCTCCCACATCAAGTTGTTTTATCAGAAAAGTGGAAGCCAGAACAAAAGACATAAAATTTCCATAAGCTGTTTTACTAATGGCCTGTAATGGAGAGATCTAACTTTAAACAAATCAAGTGAATAATTACAATAGCGGGAAATAATATAGTAAGGGAACATAACATGATCTCTATTATAAAACTCCAACACAATTTGTGTTTGTAGTGACACCTGTTGTGCAGATCCTTCAGTAGCAGAGCCATAAACAGTTCCATATTGACCACCATATTGTCCACCAATGCCACTACCGCCAGCAGTGGCTCCTGCTGATCTGCCTCCATAAGCACTCTGTGGCTGCTGGTCGGCTTGTTGAGCACTTTGTGCTGTACGCTGCGACCAAGCAAGTTGTGCACCGCCACCGCCACCGCCACCGCCACCTCCACCATAAGATGCACTGCTCCCGAATCCAGTTTGACTAACTCCAGTGGTCTGATACAGCAAATAGTAGGCATTTTAAACTTGCCTGGAGGTTCTATAACAAACAACAATTATGCCATTTAAGGCCCCTGGAATAAAATTGGCCAACTCAACGTGCTATCTTAAACCCGATGCATATTGCTGCTTTCCTATAACCAAGCCACAGAAAAGTAATTGCACTCCATAATCCTAGATAATACAATATTTTTATACAAGAGGTAATTGACACTATTTATTAAATTTTAATTAGACCTCAATTAATCAGAGAAAATTGAAGGTTCATATGATAAGGGACTGAAGCATGCCTGCTGTAAGTAGGGCTGCAATGCTGTACTGGCAGCAGACGACGGTGCAGCAGCACCTGGCTGCGCTGAGTAGGAACTCGAAGAATAACCAGAAGGGGCACCCTGCTCATCAAACAACTTAAGGACCATAACATTCACATATACAACGAAGACAAATGGAAGTTGCCCTAACCTGTTGAGACAAATGAGATAACGAAGTATGTCGCGATAAGCTCCAATGATCCATAGTAACGGCGTACTTGCAATAAGATGCCTACTTTGCTCTAATCACAACTCCATGCACGCAAAAAGACGGCGGTGCTTCCTCCGTCTTTGTGAGGAGTTTCTGTTACAGCTTGCGATTAGGGTTTTGGTAACCGCACTTTGTTTTTTTCTTCTTTATTTTTGTATTCTCACTACCTAAAGGTTGCACTATTTTGTGATAGGTCAGAACCAGGAACCCAAAAAATGCTCTTCTTCTTCTTTGAGGGCTAGGTAATTGCCATGAGTCCGGCATTTTCGCATGTAAAGGGCATCGGCAGCGCCGCCAAACTCGGCGGTAATTGCCATGAGTCGGGCATTCCGCCTATAAAGGGCACCGGCAGCGCCTTTTTTAGCCGAGTTTGGCGGTGCTGCTGGTGCCCTTTACAGGCGAAATGCCCGACTCATGGCAATTACCAGATGTAATAACTGTTTGCTAAAATCACATCTGGTATTAATTAGTCATGTGGCAAAAAAATTCCTCTGAGCGGCTATAGCGGAGAGAAGCGATGGCAGAGGGGGCTATGGGTGAGACGCTATAGCAGCAAGGAGGTTGTAGCTTCGCTCTTAGGCGAATTTTAGGATCAAATAGAGACGTTCTTACTGTTGTGGGCACTCATATAAAGTTTCTGAAGGAGACCTTTGAGAAGAAAAAAGCTAGGTTGCAAAAGATTTCGTCAAAACGAGGTAGATCCGTTTGTTGCACGGTAAAAGGGGCAAAAACCTTCAAGATTGAGTGTTAAATCTTGCCTTCATATCTAAAAATGGGCTGAAAATAATGCGCATACAGGTGTTTTTGGATTAAAGCTTGAAAAATGTCCATCTCTGTCTCATCGACCAGATTAAAAACCTATTATGCAGCCATTTACCAAAAACGATTTCAATCCAAAGTTGTTTGAATGCTTCTGCCCATTTGATTTACCAAAGCAGAAGTCTGGTTGCAGAGCAATAGCAGAAGTACGGTTACCAAATAAATTGTGGCAACCAAACAGAGCACAGCAATGAAACAGGGCACATCAACGGAACAAAACACATCAAGAAACAGGGGATTAGCAATGCCGCTTCGCAAATAGTGGAGGAACATTTCTTATAGAATTGATAAAAAAACACGGTAATTTTAAGCAAATTGTTATTGTTTCAAGGCAAATTTTATTACAATATAGAAGTTGGATCTCCATTTTCTGGTACAAAGCTCTAGTGTATGATGTTGGTCCAAAGAATAGTGGTTACAAGAATCGCTAAAAGGACATCCACGTTTCAAATTAATCAAAACAAGTTGCTAAGCAACGCCTCTAATTATCAGTTCGAACAAAAAGGCATAAATCCTTCTTTTTGCTTCATGGCTATCCTGACCATTGGTCAGTGGAATAATCTGGGATGTGTTGGGAATCATGCAATCTGGCCATCCCCTCGAGATCCCTGGTTTTAAGACTCCAAACGTCTATATTTACCTAGGTTTCCTTTGAAACAATGAAAAAATACAGGGGAACTTGCAAAAAATACACATTGGACAACTTTGTATAAAATATATTTGAGATTAGAATAGAATAGAATAACATTTTTAAAGGGACTATTCCACTTCCTAGTGTAGAAAATCACGTTCTACTTAGCATGTAACATAGCTGGCATAATTGACAACATATGTGTTTAACTGACCAAGATATATGGATCACTTACCCTTTATTTATTTATTTTCGTTTTTTGGGAGAGAGAGAGGGAGAGTGAGGGTTTTTTCCATTGATCATCGAAAATAAAGAAAGTTACAATAAGGCATGTTGCTTTAACAATAACAATAGAGTTTGAAAAGCAGCAAAAATTAAGGGCATCCAAGGATGACCTTTCTAACTAAAATTTATCAGTTAAAACAAAGCAACGCCATTGAAATATTATGACATAACAAGATCATAGTGTACATAGCCATGGCATAATGGATTTTACTTGGGCAACTTTTAATAAAGTAGATAATTAAGTAAGATCTTGAGATTCAGAAATAGTGGATGTTGAGGAATTGATGTAGAACCAAGAAAAATACATCCAATATTGTAAGCACGAGAATTTCTTGAAGAAAGTTGTAGATCCCACTTGTAATAACCTGAAAACATGGAATCAAAATTAAGTGTAGATAATTTGAAGCCGAAAATGAGAGACTAATGTGCATATTTTGGAAAGCTAGAAATGGTAGTTCTCAAGGAAAACAAATTGGTTTTGATAATAAGGTTGCAGGATCAGAGTTCTGGCATTTCCCTAGTTTAGCTCAGAGATGGGAGTGTCAAAGTTGGTAGTAGCCATAGCAAGATTAAGGTACCATATGGTCCAACTTTTGCATACTGAGGATAGTCAAGGGATGAGATTAGAAGGCGATGGCTAAGGCGGTCACGAGCGTGCGCTGTGGGCAGCCGTGAAGCTTTGGTCAGGGCGAACTGCCGGAGGTGATATGGCTCCAGCCAAACACCATGAAGATGCCGGATCCAGGCCTGCAACAGATGCGAGTACTTTGGAGCTGAGGCCTCGTGATATGGCTCGCCGGAAGGGGTCATTGGAGAAGGGTAATTCTCTGATGTATCTTAAGAGTAGATGTTTGGATGAGCAATTCGGCCTGCAGGGTAGCCGAAATTTGGAGGGATGTGGTCAGACGAATTCACAGTTGATGGGTGGTGCTTTGGATGCCCAAAACGGCTCCAGGCAGAATCGGATAGGTGTACAGGGGGCCCAATTTGTGAGGGAAGGCGGTGATGCTGATTTACAGCAGATGGGCGACGGTGTTGCTCATCCTCAGCAGCTAGTAACTGGTTTGGCTGGCCAAAACGACTCCAGGCAAGATCGGGTAGGTGAACAGGAGGGCCGATTTGCGAAGGGAGGCAGTGTTGCTGATTCACAGCAGATGGGCGATGGTGTTGCTGATTCACAGCACCTGGTAACTGGTCCGGATGCTCCAGGCGATTCTGTGGAGGGTATGGAGGTCGATGTGGGGGCTGACAAGCAACTCGTCACAGAGATGCGGGAGCTTTTAGCTACACCTTCTATTGAAAGATACATGGAGGTTTCTTCCCATTCTGAAATCAATCCAGTTGATTGTGTTATGGCCACTTCGGCTTCGCCGGGGTCGTTACCTTCAAGCATGCCTCCCTTGGAGTGCTTCCCTGGTGGCTGGGGCTTCTTGTGGAGGTATGGGTCCTGGTTCTGTGAGACTTCCAGTGGTGCAGGTGGCTGCCCCCTTTTCTGAGCCTGCTGTGAATTCAGAGGTAGACCTTGTGGGAACTCAGGGGGCGCAAATGGCTGCCTCCTCCTCTAAACCGGCTGTAAGTTCAGGGATTGAACCGATTGCAGCCGAGGTGAGGGCTCCTTCGGGGATGGGTCGGTCTATTACTCAAGGGAAGCTCCATTGCGGGTCGCATGGCTGCCCCTCCCTCTAATGGGTTGTGTGATACTTCAATGGGTAGGCCAGTTTGTGGGGGGATTTGGTGAATGGAGGGGTTGGCCCCCCCTCCTCAAGAGGGCCGGTGGTTTCTGATAGGCCGGAGCGGAAGGATTTGGTGGATGAAATGAGGAAGGTGCCTGGAGTTGCTGTGGAGGTGTCCCAAGGTACAAGAATTCCTGCTCCGGATCCGTTGCATCCCGCTTGGAGAGGCAAGGACACAATAGTCCGTGTCACACGCCTGAGCTTTTCTGACTGGATCAAGAGGAGGGCTCCGGAGCATCGCACAATCCAAGTTGAGGAGGCTCTCAGATTCGTGACTGAGCATCATTCTAAGGATTTGAAGGAGATGCTTCCAAAGAACCCGTGGATCGATATTAATCATGAGTACCATGTTCAAACTATTGAGAAGTTGGTTTCATTTTCGGTGCTGGGGTTTTTCACATGGTACATTCTGGACACACGGAGGTTTAGCGCATGGCTTGCAGGTCATCTGAAGCGGCTTGGCCTTCCCATATTCCAGTCTCTGAAGTTCTTGCCCAATAACTTCTTCATCATCATGTTCGAGGCTGAGCCCTCAGTTCGTCAATTGGTGAGCCGAGGGATTGACGCTCTGGGGGTTGCTTATGTCCTTTATCAGTATTACACCCCGGGTATGTCCACCAGTTCTTTGACCGCGGTGAAGATCCCATGTTGGTTTCAGATTGAGGATCTTCCTCCGGATATGATGGTGCCAAAGTTTCTTGTCTCCATGGCCAATGGTTTGGGGGTCCATTTGGCACACTCCATTGTGCAGGTTCCAAAGATCTGTGTGGCTTTGCCTGCCCTGCAGCCCTTGCCTACTTCCCTTCCTGTGCGCAGTGGCTCTTGGCATTTTCTCCTTCGGTTGAAGCTGCTGAATGGCGCTGAGATTCAGCGTATGTTTCCTTCCGTAGAGCTGCCTCGGGATCCTGAGGAGGCAATAGGGGTGGCTCAGTGTGCTCGGGACATTCCCGATGCCAGAGATGTATGTGTGGAGCAGGGCGAGGAGGTGTTGGCGGATGGAGTGGCTGGGGGTGATGGTGTTGCTGGGTGTGATGATGAGGTTCGGGGGCATCATGGTGGGATGGTGGGACGTGGGGGCCCAAGCAGGGGTCGTGGTGGCTTAGCCAGGGGTCGTGGTGGCTCGGTTGGAGGCCGTGGCGGGTCCGTCAGTCGAGGGGGGCTTCATGGGCCGGGGAGGCTCGGTGGGCCGAGGGGGCTTCGCTGGGGGCCGTGGCCGTGGTGGCTGTGACGTTCCATAATATTATACGGTATAATTACCGTATATTATGTATGCCACGTCACTGGTACATGCCGTAGATACGTCATGTACCCCGCATCGTAGACGGTATAGTCCACCCACGGAGCACCGTGCCCGTCGAACCACGATATTGCGCAGTAAATATGCCAATATAACCTTAGATATGTAAGTAATGTATTTTGACATTTGCATTAAATGCCAAAATACCCCTTTTGAGCCATTGCCATTACAATATATTGCTCTTAACCTTTAAATAGGTGTATTGACATTAAAATGCCAATACACCATATTGAACCATTAACATGCCAATAATTCATATTGACATGTTATATTAATTGAACCATTGCATTCATAAATGGCCATGTGTCATCATCCTAGAGATTTAGATCCCTAAACCCTAGCCAAACCCTAGTGGCCATTAAAAAGGCCAAAACCCTAAAGTTTCCCCTTTTGGGAAACTTTCCAAGAGGAGAAGGAAGCGCCTAGGGATCCGCGCCCAGCCCAAGCTCCTTGAGATCACTGCAGCAGCCACCCAAGCTCTTGGGAGCTCGTCCAAGACTTGTAGCAGCCACCCATTACCTCGGGAAGC